>VZTV01038852.1:0-11834 GCA_013400875.1 Anhinga rufa
TTTATTAAAAAAAAAATAAATATCTAAAATGTTTCTTCGGTTATGATTTCAATATCTACCTTTCCCTTTCCCTTCCTACCACCTAGCACTTTGGCAGTTGAAACTTTTCCTTATTTAATATAATTTTTTTAATAGTTTCCATTCCAGAATAGAGCAATTAAAAAAAAACAACAACCAAACAAAACCCAAATAGTTCTACCTTCACTTTTTCAACAGTTGATGAAGAACAAAGATAAAAATGTCTCTAAAAAAACACAGCTTGCATTTAGATAGACATAGGTTTCTTATTTTCATGATTACATCTTCCAGGGTAAATGCATCAAGTTTGCTTTATTAGTATAGCTACCACAAAGCAGTGAATCAGTCACAGACAAATTGTTCTTGTCACTTTTGGTTTTCTGCACAAAAGTTTTGAAGTTTGTGGTAGAAGAGTAAGGGATTTGTTGGCTCCAAACTTGTATGTGTGCAGAAGAAATGGCATCCTTAGGTTAAATGTTTTCCACTTGCTTGTTTGTGACTGACAAGCTGTTGATATGGTCCCTTCAAGTCTGATATTCCTACCACTTCTCATGCTGTTAGGTTGTGTGATGAAAGGCTCCCATGATCACAGAGGAGCACAGAGGCAAAGGGCAGGCAGAGGAGCATCAGTCACCCAGTCAGAGCCAAGGGACCCCCTACCCTGGTTGTTACCAGGTCTGTTGGATGAAGGTCAGCCCATGGTCCACAGTGACACCCACCACCATGAGTGATCCAAGCGGCTCCCTGCAGCACCCCATAAACTGAGAGGGGGCTACTGGCAGGGGGAGGTATGGGGCTTGTTATGGGATTCAGGGAAAGAGCATCTTGGGATTGTGCAAGACATTATCAGATGTTTAGGGGAGGAACAAAGGTGGGGAGAAACAGTGATAAAAATGGTTTGGAGAGGCACAGAAATGGAATTACTGTTTGGTTGGGTTTTTTTGCAGGTGTTTCCTTCACATCAGAGCATAGTGTTGTGGTTCAGCAGAGCTGTGTTTTATAGCATGGCAATGAGGGCACTTTTCATCCCTTCATTCATGGCAGGCATGTTTGTGGGTGGTAGGAGTGTTTGAATGTACAAACCTTGCTGGGATAGTGTTGAAGGACTGCTTCCGATGAAGAGGAGAAAAATTAGACATGGTTCACATCCATAACTATTTGGAACCAATTGTCTGGAGTCAGGTTTATCTTGCCAACAGGATGTTTTCCTGAAGGGAACTTGCTGGCTTGCTCAAGCAGGGAGTCCAGGAACCCATGTGCAATGTAGATGAGCCTGTGACTCAGACTCACAAGGAAGCAAGGCAAAAGGAGAGTGTCAACAGATCCACATAATTTCCTGTAGGTCCCCTAAAAACAATCCTGAAAAGGGAATTGAATGGGAAAGCTGCAGGATATATGCTGACATAATAACTACTGAAAATCCTTATTATTCACTGTAGATGTCTGAAATGTTTCTAAATCACAGTTCTAATCACTGCACATATAAATGATTTACTGTAGTGTGACAGTGTTCTATATTAAATTATGACAAGAGGATCCTTATTTCTCTTTGATTTTATTTACAAGACACACAAGTACAGAATTCAAGATTTATTAGCAACTTATACACAACTTTCTTGTTTACTGTCTTTCCTGGAAATTCACAGCACTGAACAGTCTCAGGAAATTCCTTTGGGGCCGTACTGGAGATGCTGGATTTTTGAAAGGAAAGTCCTGGCAATTTTTGTATGAATTTTTGTGAAATTTCATGTTTCTCTGAATGACTGTGCCTCCCTGTGAGCTGGTAAGGTATTAAGTTCCAGGAAGTAATTAATATCTGACCTAATGTTGTGAATAATAGATTTCCATAGCCAAGGTTTACTTTGGGGAATTCTGTGAAAAGAACCTATGAGGTCAGTGGAGACCTCTTCAATGACACACTGGGGAAAGACCTACAAAATGCAAAAGTCCATGTTAATTTAACCCCATTACAATGACAGCTAACTTCTATTTTTGTCTCTCCCAGTGAAGACATTAAGGAATTAAGACTTGTAGGGAACAAGCTACCCCTTCCCTCCCCTTCACAGTGAAAACACCAGTACACGTGAATCTAGATATTTTCAAAGAACTGAAGGCCAGCCCCATAAATCAGAAGTCCAAGCACAAATGTTCAAGAAATTCCTTGAGTTAAAAATGTAGTAAGTTTAGGAGTGAACAAGGGAGCTAAAACCGTATCTCTCCAGGTGATTACTGGATGAGGCTCCAGCACACATTGTCAACAGCACTCCAGAACTGATGGTCTTATAAGAATTAATTGAAAGGGATAGTGGAAGGTAGTGAGGAAGAAAAGAAAAACTGCTGGAGTTTCTGGGACTAGACTATGCAGATTTTAAGGGAAGACAAGTGCTAAGGCAAACACATCACCATAAGAAACCCTGGAGCCATGGAGGAAACAGGGACAAGAGGTAGGCATTTCTTTCTGTAGAAGTCAAGGTTTGAAGTGCATCATCAAGTCTGTTTAAAGAGCACTTATGCTGAAATTCTGGATTTGTGAAGTCATCAGTAAAATTTTGTTTTACTTTAATAGAAGAGGGTCTCCTCCCAGCATTTACTTTTTTGAGGGCTTGTTCAAGGACTTTCAGTGTCAGGAGTCATCAATCTGCCAACACTATAACCAAAGTGTATTAAAAAAACAGTCACTGTAATTTTGACCTCACTCTGCAAAGGCAATAAAGAAACAGAATGTTAAAATATCAATAGATCTTTGGCTCTTGACCTCTGATTTCCTTTTTTTTTTTATTAACTATATGAAAAGCTATTTTAATATCTGAAAAAAAAAAATGAATACTCAAGAGGCTGCCTGGAACAGATAGTACATTCCCAGTGCAAGGAGTATTATTTGTTCCTTTCCTTAAAGACAAATGAACAAATCAAACAAAGAAGCAAGAAAACAAAGAAAAACTTGGGTTCATTTGGGAAAAAAAAAGATGGTGAAGGGCATGAGAAGTCATCAGGAAATCTTGCTGTGTGATATACCTGTTTCACCATGGGTGGTAAACCTTGTGGTCATAAATTAAAATGCATTTCAGGAAAACAAGGTGAGCATAGCAAGCTTCTAATTAAAGCTCCTGAGTAGAAAGTTGATTTCATGCATTTGGATGTCACAATACTTATTTCTTAGAATCATAGAATCATTAAGGTTGGAAAAGACCTCTAAGATCACCAAGTCCAACCATCAACCCAACACCAACACGCCTCATAAACTATGTCCTGAAGTGCCACATCTACACATTTTTGAACACCTCCAGGGATGGTGACTCTACCACCTCTCTACCCTGAACTTATTGTCAGTTCAGGGTACAGTACAAGGCTGCTAGATATGTTGATGGGAATTTGTAAAGCTTTGTATAGCTTTTTGTTGTTTATTGGATGTGAACCCCAGAAAAGTGGAAAAAATTGGGGGATGGGATGCAGGGGAAGTGGATTTGCATGGAAATAGGCCAAGACAAGCTTAACAGAGTGAGCTGAGAGGACAGTGGGGTTGAGGGGAGGGAGAGGAAAAAATGTTGGAGCTACTAGCAGAGAATACATCACGCTTAGGACTTTGAAGCAAAAGAAATGAGCATATAAATATGAAAGAAAAAGAGAAAATGAAATCTTATGGAAAAAAAGTTGAAAACCTGGGTAAGGTAAGATGGATCTGTTGAGAGAAGGATGTCTCCATAAAGACCATTCCCATCTGATATGGCAAGTTTGGATTAAAGATGGAGAGAAGCACATGGTGGTAGAGTTGGCTAAAACTCACTAATCCTTTGTATGCTCAGTCTTCTGCATCTGGATTTCAGCCAGCTGTGAAGCATTAAACTACTTATTACAACATTTAATGCGTGTTTTGATCACTTCCTTTGTTATCAGTCATTCTTCAAGTCTGAGGTCTCTTCCAGCACTCTTTGGAGAAGAACTCCTGAGCTCTTCTGTCAATCTGGAGCTTGTTGCGGTCATCCCAGAGAGGACCTCAAGCAGATTTAGGTCATGTCTACTGATCTCCACTGCTCTCTGACAGTTGAGGCTCTGGAACTGTCACCTCATGGCAGCAGCACTAGCTTCAGTCCAAACCACATTTGTTTGTGTCCTGGTAGAGCTCTAATGCTTTAACCTGATGAAATATAAATAGGCATGTGCAGCAGACTTATTATATATGCCTAGGGCAGCTCTTCATAGTTTTCATTCACCTTTTGTATTCTTGCTATTCAGCAAGTCGTATTTGTCTTGCAATAATTGCAGACCCTCAGTAAATAAATAGAAAGAACTGGGGAATGGCAGGAAGCCTTGGTAAGGCCCTCTTCTTAACAGGCTATGAAGGGGAACTGAACTAATTTGTTTCTATCACAGAATCATACAGAAAATTTTACTGTCTTCATTCAGTTCTGAAATCAAAGTGAGAACTAAATCTACATTTACTCAGAACTTGAGATGTGTACTCTAATTCTGGCTAATTCTGTCAAGTGCCTTTTGACAGCTACAGAAATTATTACAGTTTGTTCACTTTTACACTGGATGAGACTCAGTTCACTAGAAAGGTGTTGTGCTGTTTAATTGGGTAAAATTCTGAAGTTCTGAGAAAATGGAATAGTTCCCAGCTATTTAAATGGGGCCATGGCATAGGATCAAGAACTTGTGTGTGATACTCTACACTCTTTATATGTTAACGTGCTCCTTGGAGTGATTTCTCTTTGTGTCTGCCAATGTCCCAGACCAAATGATCAGTTGGGTATCACCACTCTGTTCATAGCGAGGTGGAGGGGAGGTGATTATTTAGTCAAACAAATGCCTAGGTGTCCACACATATTTGATTACATTCAACTGCAGTGTGCAGACAAGTTGTTTGCTTTTTTAACCTCACAGACTTTCCAGACACCTGAATCCTTTTCCTGGTAAAGTCAAACCTGTTTTTCCCCTGATTCTAGTAGCAACCAATGAATTTATTTTCTCTCTGAGATCAAGAGATAAAGAGTAGGATATTGGTCTAGTATATTTTGACTCTGCTTAATTGAAAAAGGAACGATTAGTATGCAAATGTCATTAAGTTTGACCTTCCTTAATAGGCAAAGTAGTAGATATATTTTGCATACTAATGTGTTTAATTTTCTAAAATAATTTCACTGCCCTTTCTCAGAATAGTATTTGTTCACTGTTTAGTGTTGCAATATGCAGAATTCATTTTACCCTTTTTGTCAAGAATAGCATATATTCTAAAATTACCGTTGTTTTCATTATTCAAACTACATTAACAATAAATAAATTGTGGGTTACACTGAGAGGAACACTCCAGAAGTTCCTGGGCAGGTTTTTGTCACATTCAGCTACCAGCTGGATAACCATAGGTAACAGACAAATGACTGCAGAATACTTTGGTTTAGATTGCAAGGCTTGTGATAATAAACTTCTATTGATTTGCCTTTAAGCAAGGTCACAGTGGTCTTTATAAAAAGAAGGTATAAAACAAAATCAGAATCTAATTGTCACCTTGAGCTAGATGGTATTAATATTAGTAATTCCTAGTCTCCTCTGCTTTACTTGAATGTGCACTTGCCTTTGGGACAGAGGGGGATCAAACTTAGATTATGAAGCAAAAAGGAAAATTGCTAGTTTATGTAGGAGTCAGAAAAACATCTCTAAAGAAGAGTTTGCAATTCAGTGTTAACTCAACTTAGTTGAACTTGCTGATACTGCAATCCTCATCCATCTAACTCCTGGGTGGGGGGTGGGGGAAAGAAAAAGAAAGAACTGATAAATGTTCTTTATGAGTGCTTTATTTTGTTTAGAAGTGACAACATTCATTACTGCTCCTCTTATAAATCACTTTACACATTAACATAGCACGACGAAATTGCTTCTCATTCTCTCTGAGAATCATTAGTAACTCTCCAAATCTCAGATAATTATATCTTAGGTGTTTTAAACAACACCTGTGTCACTTCTAAAGCTTTCTAGAAACTGTTGCTGGGGAAAAAAAAAGGACAACTTTTCAAGTATTATTTGCATATGATTCCTATAACATAACTTGCTCTCCAATAATTCATTTGAAAGACAGCAAGAAAATGCCTTAACTCTCAAAGCTTTATTGGAACTCTCCTTCCTATTGTAGGAGTAATAACAGTATATATATTACATTCCTGGATAATAAAGATTTCTTTCTTCCTTCCTGCATTTTCTTTTATTTTAAGTTTTGCAGTGGAAAGAAATCTTTCTGTTTAAAGCTCTCTTAGCTTCTATACTGCTCACCTTAAATCTGGCTTCTGTTTCTGAAAACTTGGAAAAATCCCTTTGGCTACTGAGCTCATACAACCAAATTAAAATGTATAGCTAATTATAAGGATATGCAAATGGCATTAGGTCATCTTCTAAATTTCTGGTTGATTTTGATTGACTGAATTGCAAACTTACCTACATCCTACTTGTAGTTTATTCCAGAGAGTACTGTATATTCAGCCTTCCACAGTCAAAAGGAATCGAGTTGGAAAAAAACATCTTATGGAAAACTTTAATGTTAATGACATAAATTTGAATAAAACTGCTTAAGGAGCAATTTACACAAGCAGTGGAAAGGGCAAAAATATTTGGCCACAGTGGCTGACTAACAGCTGGAATCAGGACGGGGAAAGAATATGAATGAGCTTCATCATATCTGATTTCAGCATCATTTAATCTTCTGCTAATCCAAGGGTCTATAAACCAGAATTTAAATTAATGTCAGTGAAGCCCAATTTTATTTCAAAGGGACCACATATAAAGTGTTCATTCTAATTCCTGGAACTCTTTCTTTAGGTATCTCTAAAAAAATACCCCCTTAAACACACACATAAACATAAAAGAATAAATTATTTAAAAAAATAATTAAACTGGTTTATTTTGATTTCTTTTTTTCAGCAGTTAGGAACACAATACAGAAAGCACTCTCTGCATTGTAGCTGCTTTTCACCACTTACGTTATGGTGGGAAAATTGTACTGACATATTTTAGCTATAAAAATATCTTAGCCTTGATCAATATCTATGAGATGTTTTGAAACACTTGGATGAAAGGTGCTATAAAACTAAAAAGTATTATCCTTATTTGTACTTTGACACTAATATTTACCTTTAAACTTGGACTTTTGGCAGAGGTTTCAAACTCCATTCCCATTTAAGGAAAGCAATTATGCACAACTTTCTAGCTGGGAAGAAAGAGAGTGAATATTCTCCATTTATTGTTCTTGTTTAGTTATACATTGTTCCCTATTAAGATCTCGACCTTCTCAAGAAAGCCACAGAGATATAATGCATCGGAATAATATTTTATATGCTACCATAAAATTAAGTTCATTCTAAGTGGGAATAAATAATACTTTTGAGAGAGAAAAAGCAGGTACTTAACTATCCTGAAGAACATATCACTAAACATGCTAAACATTTCTTCTTGTCACTTTCAACTCATCCACAACAACAAAAAAAAGGGTATTTTATACACAGACTCAATGTACAAAGTAAAAATAAACCCAGGAATGTTTTACATTCTCAGTTCATTCTTGAGTATAAGGAAGAAATGGGTGTAGTGGCAAGAACAAATAGTTCAGCTAGGCTTTCTGATTTCTGCCAGTGTTTTCTTAGAGAATTATTTGCTTTCTCTGTGCTTCAGCTTCCCTATCTGAACAACAGAAAAATCAGTCTTCACCCTCCTGGCAATGGTTTATGAGGCTGATTTGGCATTTGCAATATGCCCATCTATGGAAGGTTTTTAAAAAGTATAATATGTCTTCTCTTGTTTCTGAATCATTTTGTTAATGCATTAGTGTTTCACCTCTGAATTCTGTGGTTTAACTAAAATAACCTTGCATCAATTTGCAATCCAATATGGTTTTAGTTATGCTAGTTTCCAAGAAGCTTGAAGTATACACATGGGTTTGTCAGGATTCAAAATTCATCTAACAGAGACAAGCCGAACTCCTTCATGGTTTGGGATGACTGTCACAGTTAAACATAATCTTGTCTAAGCCCTCCTGTTTTTCTCCTTGAGTTTGTCACACTGACTGCCAGGATCAACCTCTCCTCAATTAATCCACCATTTCACGGGAATGCTTGCCAAATCCAGTTGCTTTTCTTCACCTTAAAAATTCCATCCATCTCTACAGCTCCACTAAGCCCAGATGTAGATGTTTGAAAATCACAGAATCACAGAACAGTAGGGGTTGGCAGGGACCTCTGGAGACCACCTTGTCCAGCCCCCCTGCGTGAGCAGCACACCCAGAGCAGGGGCACAGGACCGCGTCCAGGCGGGGTGTGAATGGCTCCAGGGAAGGAGACTCCACAGCCTCTCTGGGCAGCCTGGGCCACTGCTCTGGCACCCGCACAGCAAAGGGGTTTGTCCTCAGATTTCAGTGGAACTTCCCGTGTTCCAGCTTGTGCCCATTGCCCCTTGTCCTGTCATCGGGCACCACTGAGAAGAGTCCAGTCCCATCCTCCTGACACCCGCCCTTCAGATACTGATAAGCACTGAGGAGATCCCCCTCAGCCTTCTCTTCTCCAGGCTGAACAAGCCCAGGTGTCTCAGCCTTTCCTCACCAGGGAGATGCTCCATCCCCTGAGCATCCTTGTGGCTCTGTGCTGGCCTTGCTCCAGCAGCTCCCTGTCCTTCTGGCACTGGGGGCCCAGCACTGGACACAGCACCCCAGCTGCGGCCTCCCCAGGGCAGAGCAGAGGGGCAGGATGGCCTCCCTCGCCCTGCTGCCCACACTCCTGTTCATGCAGCCCAGGACACCGCTGCCCTTCTTGGCCCCGAGGGCCCAGCGCTGGCTCAGGGGCACTGGCTGCCCACCAGCACTGCCAGGGCCTTCTCAGCAGAGCCGCTTCNACCATCAACCCAGCACTACCATGGCCTTTAGTTTCATTAGCTCTCACAGCACTTTCAGAGAACTTCTAGTAAAACATTGCAGTATTTCTCACCCTCTGGCCTGATGAGCCTCCCATGGAGGTGATAAAACACCACTATGAGGGAACTGATTTCATTCAAGCTTCTTTCTTTCACCTTTTGTTTTGAATTCAAAGTGCACCACTTCTATACCCTCGCCTTGCAGCCTTTCTCCAACTCCATTCTCACCAGTTCTCCTTGGTCTCCCTCTCTTTGCCCACATACCTCTCAAGGCATGGAGTGAGATGGGGATGGAAAGGAAAAGAAAATTGAGGAAAGGGATTGATCAGTCAGCTGCAACTCAAGGGTATGAGTGTGCTGCACAATGGTTAATACTAACACCCTTAAATCCACTGATGGAGTAATGAACCATGATTGTTCCCAGATGACTACCTTCTCTTCATTAAAGCTATGACTAAAAGAAAATAAAAGCAATCAAATCCATATTTCTCTGTGTTTATCAGCTAGCCTCTCTGCAGGACTTTCTGCTAGCTCCAGCAAACACTGCCCTGCTTTGAATCACTTTATCTTCTCTACCCAGTGAGAGAAAGAAAATGCAGGTTTACATGCAGCAAAGGAAGGCAGAGAGGGGTAGTTTAAATCCTGGCTGCAAGGAACTGATAAAGCATTCATTAAAAAGTTTCAGTATTGTAATGTAACTCCATATACATAATGTATAGCAAAGAAAGGAGAGAGACTGATATGGTTCATGGTAAGCAGGTCAGACAAGCTGAATGTAGTGTTTCTTGAATGGCTCCCACAGCAGTGAGAGTTTTAAAAAACTTTAAAGTGTGTGAGTAAATGTGACTTTTCTTCCCCTAACAGCACCTTGCAGCCAGGGATGTAGCTATAGCGGTCATCAGAGCAGTTGCTGCCTTGGGGAAAACTTCTGAGCGATGACAAACACGTTTTTAGGCATTTAAAAGATGTAACAATATAGAGGGAGCATCTCTCTAAGTAGTGCTTCTAGCAGTCATTTTACTGGGGAGACCTTGTGAGGAAGAGCTGGCTTTCACTGAGAAACACAAAATCGCAAATGCAAAGCCGCTCCCACTCTCAGTGCCAACTACTTCATTCTGCCACGCTTATTTTACAGATTAGATGAGATGCTCTTCATGACGCTGGCAAAAGCAACAGACCATGGCTGTGGACACTGTGGGAGATTATACTTTTCTTTGCTTCTGCCTGTGGTCTCAGATGCCTGCAGCAAATAAGCTGTTCCACCATTCACTCTCATACAAATCCACATCTTTCATCCATGTATCATGATAGGGTCAGGCTTCTTGAACGCATGCCTCTTGGACAGCCTGGGGACATAATAAATATCCAGAATGCCTGCAAAGTTATAAATGCCAAACACCCCACAGCTTGAACTGAGGTTAATACATTTAGAGGAAGGGGTAAAAATAGCATGACTAAAATTTTGCAAGATTTAATTAGCAACGTCATGACACTGACCTTGCAATAACACACCAAATCATTCACAGCTGGATGTGAGAGAAGGGTCCATAGACTATAACGACAGAAATAAATAATAAAATAGGCCAAAGACCTTTCTCTGGCCTTGAGAATGAGTAACATCACAGCTCACATCTAGATAACTGAATTCAGTTCTTCCCCCCCAAAAGAATGTGGTTGCAACATCCATCCTCCCTGCCCAGAACAGCTCCAGGAATATGCAACTCCTTAGATCATGACTGGGTATAGTCTGGGAATAAACTGGTTTGTACAGATCAGAGCCATTCCAGGAAGAGGGATAAGAAATTAATAGCATTGGCTGTCATATGATCATACTCAAACCTAGCCCTGCAGCCTAACCCTAGGACCTAGCCCTATTTAGTTTTCTAGTTTAGTATTAGTAAAATAAATAAATAAGTAATGTCTATCAGTGTGCACCCTTCTGTCCATGTGTAAATATGATCAGACCAATGTTTCCCAGTGTGTCATACAGATGTTTCTCTCTTACCTCCATCAATCATGTTACTTATAATTGATTTCCTAATTAGCCTATGCCAGCTCACAAACGGTTTTTGTGCTATATTTCTCAGTCATACTTATTCTCACATGACAGAGAAGAGTAATCCCACCCACCTCAGCAGTTACTACATGAAATGCTTCAGTTTGGGCTCAGCCAGTGTTTAGACTATATGATTATTCTGGGTCAGAGGTCACCTAAGCAACCTGGATCCTCGGGAATCCATGGGCCCTGATGGATGCACCCATGAGTGCTGAAGCAGCTGGCAGAAATTTTTGCTAAGCCTCACTCTATCATATTTGAAAGGTCGTGGAGGACAGGAGAGGTGCCCGAGGACTGGAGGAAAGCAAATGTCACTCCAGTCTTCAGAAAAGGCAAGAAGGAGGACCCGGGAAACTAGAGGCCAGTCAGCCTCACCTCCATCCCCGGAAAGGTGATGGAGCGGCTCATCCTGGGAGTCATCTCCAGGCATGTAGAAGAGAGGAACGTTATCAGAAGCAGTCAACATGGATTCACCAAGGGGAGATCATGCTTGACTAACCTGATAGCTTTCTATGATGGGGTGACTGGCTGGGTCGACGAAGGGAGAGCAGGGGATGTTGTTTACCTTGACTTCAGCAAGGCATTCGACACTGTCTCCCATAACATCCTCCTGGACAAACTAAGGAAGTGTGGGTTGGATGAGTGGATGGTGAGGTGGATAGAGAAGTGGCTTAACAACAGGACCCAGAGATTTGTCATCAATGGGGCAGAGTCTGGCTGGAAGCCGGTGACTAGTGGAGTCCCCCAGGGGTCTGTACTGGGTCCAGTCCTGTTCAACATATTCATCAATGACATGGATGAAGGGATGGAGTGTAGCCTCAGCAAGTTTGCTGATGACACCAAGCTGGGAGGAGTGGCTGATACGCCAGAAGGC
>VZTV01038852.1:11965-22272 GCA_013400875.1 Anhinga rufa
GGATGCTCAGGGGATGGAGCATCTCCCTGGTGAGGAAAGGCTGAGAGACCTGGGCTTGTTCAGCCTGGAGAAGAGAAGGCTGAGGGGGATCTCCTCAGGGCTTATCAGTATCTGAAGGGCGGGTGTCAGGAGGGTGGGACTGGGCTCTTCTCAGCGGTGCCCGACGACAGGACAAGGGGGAACGGGCACAAGCTGGAACACGGGAAGTTCCACTGAAATCTGAGGGAAAACCCCTTTGCTGTGTGGGTGCCAGAGCAGTGGCCCAGGCTGCCCAGAGAGGCTGTGGAGTCTCCTTCCCTGGAGCCATTCCCACCCCGCCTGGACGCGGTCCTGTGCCCCTGCTCTGGGGGTGCTGCTCACGCAGGGGCTGGATGAGGGGAGCTCCGGAGATCCCTTCCGACCCCTAACATTCTGGGATTCTGTGATTCTGTGATTCTGTGATTACAATGGTCCCTCGTGGGCTTGCAAGTACAAAAATTATTTTGAAATATCTCTTGAAATGACCTTGCAGAGCTTTTTTATTTTTTAGGATAAATTTCCTTTACAACTATATATTTACAATTTAGTATATATGCAGAGCATCAGTACAAATGTCCTTGAGTTAAATGGGTATTGTTTATTATCAGCCGGTATGTTTTCTTTTGACATATTAGGATGCAGAGCAGAATGATTTATAGAGCATCATTGGTAAATGCAATAGATTATCTCACCTTGGAAGAATAATAATAAAAAATTAATAAATGCATGCAGTATTTTGCAATATAAGAGCTACTATTTAAATAGCTTGATTTAAGCAGGCACAGGCTATCCTGGTTTCAGACGAACACTATGTTCTTTCCCGAGGCATGTACAAAAAAACCCCATAATGTAAAAAAATGAAGCGGTAAAAGTAAATCTTTCCTTAAGCAAACACTTTCAAGATTTCTGGACTGCTTATGGTCAGCTTTATATTTATAACTAAACTGAGGTATTTTATTTAAAAAAAAAAGAAGTTGAAGTACAACACTGAAATTATAAAAGAAAAACATTTTAATATATATTTTTATATAAATATGAACATTTTTTTTATGATTTCACAAATGAGAACCAGGAAAATGTCACCTTTTGGATCAGATATAGGCTGACAAATGTCTTTATGTCTAAAACTTAAAATTTTTATTCAGAAGGAAAGCTATTTTCCATAAAATTAAGCTTAAGAATATTTCACTTTATAAATGCAATAGACACAGCACATTGCCTATGGAACTAGTCATCTCCAGAAGGTTCTCCATTCAACATCTCTTAGATGCCCCATTTAGGGTAATATAAATTATCTCCTGGAGATGCCTTATTCTCTTCTTCAGCTAAAGGATGGCTGGGGTGACTAGATAAGTTGGATAGCTAATTTCAGACACCTGTGTTATGAATCCAAACCCCTAAGGACAAAATAGCAACTTATACAGGCACAAAGCTGTGAATTTAATTTCTCTTCCTTCGTGTTGCACATGCTGTTTCACAGAAATGTAATTGATGATTCGAGAGGCAAATAATATGTGGGGGAAAAAAGTCTATAATTCCAACATTTTTCTGCTATTAAGATGCATCTGTCAGCTGAATACTCACCTAGAGGAAGAAGGATTCCACTTTTTCCTTTGCACATTTAAACTGGACCACAAGTAAATACTAAATCTTACTGGAAGAAACAGTTGAGGATCTGTGGTGTACACTCTTAGTAGATTTTGAAGGAGAAAAGCAATCCATTTCAAAGTCAGCTGTAGGACAGCTGTGTTACATAAGATGCAAAATGCCTGAAATAGCACTATCACAAAGTCTCTGTGAAACTGCTGTATAGAAAAAGCTATATAAAGACAAAGCATTATTTATTTACTATGTTGATTCTACTTGATTTTACCTCAATTTCTTTTCAAAATTAGGACAAGAACTTAAGTGCAAGAAAAAAGTAATCCAAGCCATCTAATCTGAAGTCCTTCAGAGGAAACTGTTTCTCTCCCTTGTCAAGAGCAGTGATTTGTGTTCATTCCTCATTATACAGACAATTTTGAGACAGGACCTAACCCAGAGCTGTTAGAATATAGTCCTGAGATGGCTGTAGGTGTGCCTGAATGTCCTTGCAAATGGTATAGCTTTCACTAAAAAGCAGCAGATATTCTGCTTATAGCAAGCTGAAGATGAGCTACAATATCAAACCTAATAAAGGTCTAATAAAACTGTGCCCTGAATGGGTCTGATCTGCTTTACAAGTCCAGGGCATGTGCACAGTACATACCCAGCAGGAGAGCTGGACAGGAGTATCACAACCGCAGCAATGATATGCCCAACATTTCTGCTGGAAAGTGAGCGAGCCCCTTCTCCCCTTCACTAAGAATAAGCCATATTAATAACTTTATACTCTGCTTTTATCCTTCCTTTTATTGTATTTTGGCCTCCCTAACAGCATCATCACAAATTCAGATTCATGAGCGGTGTACCTATAAAAACCTCATCTCTTTAAGAAAGCAATATCTATATCTATATCTAAGGAAAAAGGCATGACACAGCAGGGTGTTTCATACTACCTAGAAAGAAAAAGGGAGCTGCATTCCCCTTCTCAATTATGAACACTCTCATTCAGTCTGATTAAGATCCCTGCTTCCTCAGTCTCCTCTGCTTCAGCCATGTGGGACCCATGAGAAACTCAGCCCAAACACATAAAAGTGTCCTTTAGTTCAAAGACTCCAGAATCTATGTTGTCTTTGAGGAAAACAAGTTTAAGAGTTCATTTCTGCACAGCTGCTGGAGTGGTAAATGGAAAGTAAAACTTATGTAGATAAATTGTGCTTAGTATCTTTCTAGTGCTCCCAGCAGACTATAGGAGAAACAGCACAAAAGCAAGGTCAGTGCCTGTGACTCACAAGATTCAATTTTCTTCAAAGCCAGGAAAAAACCAGGGAAAAAAAAAGAATAAATTATACTTTTTCTATTAAAAGTCATCGAAAAACACAAAGGCCATGATTAAAAAAAAAGTTTAGAATAAAGTCATTCTATGAGACTTAAGAGTTGGAGTTCTCTCATCTTCTTGTAGATGTTTACAGTGGAGATACTTTCAGTAACCAAAACCGTAAGGTTGGTCAGAATTTCTGGAACCAGTAGGAAGGAATAGGCACCTTAAAGATGCACTTCACTGAACAAGTTTTGGATGTCTACTTTAGGACCAGCTAAATCTTCCTACATTTTACCAGATGAATTCTGAACTGCAAATCTTTCATGAAGGTTCCAACAAAAAATTGGAATGAGAAAATGTATTGAAAGAACGACCTTCCCCACAAAATGGCATTGTTTTCTTTCACAAAAGAAAAACTTTTCTTTCCTTCAAACAAGCTAGAAAAAAAAAAGTTAATAATGAACTGAATCATCCTCTGAAACAAGAAAGAACATCAGTCAGAGCAGCCTCCCTGCGTGCCAAACATGCACAGAGTGATGCAGCCAACCCTGAAGACAATTGGTTGACAATATTTTGAGGGAATATTGGGCATGCAATGCATCTTCCTCCTTTACAGAACCTCACAATCTAATGTGAGTCATTTGGAAAGAATAACCATGTGTGCAATAAGATGAACTTCATATTGGCTTGCTTATTGTGATATTATCTTTATGAAGATATTGGTTTCAGTTAAATTTATTTTTTTTTCTGGAAAACAGACAAAAGGAAAAGGAAATTAACTTCTTGCCAGAAGACACTTGAGTTGTCATGAGACAGTCGGACTCAAAAAGGTATTTAGGATGAGAACTATCTGCCCTGGTATAGGTCCCAAGTGCTTAGGGATTAGATTCAGCTTGCTGATTAAGAAATATAGGTGTCCTCATGCAGGTGTCCAGATGAGAGCTTGTTGTCTGATGTCTTGTTATAATTGATAGATATCTAGTCAGTAGAGTTAGTGAAGTTTAGAAAGCAATTCACCTCACCTAAAAACTAGACAACTGGATTCGGTTACCTAAATATAGATAACAGATGCTGTAGGGTATCCCAGTGTTGTTCTAAAAAGTTTAGGTTTCCTGTAAGTCCTGTGTAAGTCCAGACTTCCACTGATGTCTTAGATGTGAAGGCAACTGAATCTACATGTGATCAGCTGAACTGTTCCCTCGACTTTATTGACTGTGCTGACTGGATCTCTGCCTACTCTAACAGCAGGCTAGACACCTGTAGCAGTATAAGCACACCAAACTGAAGCAAGCAAGGTAGTTATTTAGATATATTACCTTTCAAGACCTCTAAACAGGCCTAAGAGGAAGTTGGCTGATGTTGTGTAGGTCTTCAGTCCTGAAATGGTGACAACATGAAGATCACACAGCAATGGTGTTGTGGATGAGGCAGATAGCTGAACATCATCACCATTTGACAACAGTATTTTCTGGGTATGGTACTGAAGATAGTCTTTCTTTCATTATTTTTTTTTAAACCAAAGAACAATCAGCATTTGTCCAGTTCAGTGGTGTTGGGACACAAGGAAAGATCTGGATGTTCAAAGGTTTGAAGAGCAGATTTGATCCTATTGCCATAGGCTGAGGTACCTAAAGCTATGCATCCTTGATGCAATTCTTCTCTCCAAGTCTCTCTTAAAGAATCAAAACTCTCAAGGCATATCACTGAGAAGTCATTAGGAAAAAAACAGAACTGGAAGCTTGTTTGAAAAAATGAACAACATGTCTCACAGTGAGCCCATCACTCAAGGAGACAAGAGTTCTAAGTCTTGATCATGGACACAACAGCCCTTAGATCCAAAAGAACTGTAGCTCACTATTATGAAAAAAAAACCCACTTTACTCTAAAGCAGTGATTTGAATGTGAATATATCCTTAAACCATGACTTACTTTTTTTTTTTTTTTTTTCCTTTTCCCTGTGTGCTAAAATGGAAATTAAAAAATCTGGAAGAAAAAAAAAAAGAACAAAAAGAAAACTGCACTGAGAAACACTGAGAACAAGAGTTCAAATAAACTGATAAAAATGATGTTCCATAGCATAAACATTACTGGTTTTCTGCCTTCCACTATGAAAAAGGAGAAGAGTTGTTGGTATTTAAGTTTTCTCAAGCAAAAAAAAAATTAGCTTCAGAGTGTGTGAGGGGCTCAGGAGTATTCAAATATGATGCAGACACTCAAGCAAAACATGAATCATACATAAATTGGGAATGGAGTTTCTGTGGCACATCATCCAAAGCTGGGGTTACACTAGCTATTTTCTTGTTTCACTCATTTTTAGCCACTAGCTGTTGCCCTTTTGATGACATCATTTTGCTGAGCTGAAGACCTACCATGTCTATTCAACATATTTTGCTGCTGCCTTGGTGTAGCAGCATAGGAATTCATAAGGATGGACAATTACTTTGACCTTACTGTGGTAATGGAAAATATGTCAAATATATTGATTTGACTGCTTTCCTATTATAGTTCAAGGCAATAAGCCAACTATGGCAAGTGTTTTTAACTGCACTAATAGATGGTACAATGTGTTCCCGTACTAAATAAGAGCTTTACCTGTTGAGTACTCATCCCGCTAGATACAATAACAGTAGACTCATTCTCATTTTAACAGGATCCAAAAAGATTGTAGCATATTCTGAGTGGTTTAAAACCATTAGCTAAAAAAACCACAAGGCAGCTCAAAGGGGAACAGTGTTATAGAAATGCAGCTAGGAAAAATCAGAGACGAGGATCACTATGAACATTGACTCCAGCAGTGCAAGGGCAAGGACAGATCATAAGAGATGCTGGTTCCTGGATGCAGACCACTGTTCTGAGCCTGGTAACTGTGAATGTGAGATGGTCATCCATGAAGTTTCAGAAGCTCAGCTACCGTAGTACTAGAATTCCTCCTGACCCATACTTCCCATAAGCCTGTTGAGTGCCAATGGAAACAGACTGAAAGATGCTACAAGGCATGCTTTAGCATCTTAATACACTGTCTTGACTCTAGCTGGGATATATCCACCCCAAAATTAGATTGGGAGTTCTCAGCTCCCAACCCGGTCAATGTGACAATGTCGTCCATATAAAATGAGCTGAAGATTTCTGTTCAGTTACTGATAGACATGGAAGAATATAGGCAATGAATTCTAGCTGGGATTTGAGCTTTTAAAATCCTAATCCTAAAATTTGATCAGAATCTTATTCAAATTCCATGAGACAGTTCATTAATATTTAGATATTAAAATGGAAAGAAGGAGAGGATCTTGGAAAAATCAAATGACAGAGAGAATCATCTTGTTAAGCTGCATCGAAGTCAGAAAAGAATGACATTTCTGAAGAAGCATAATAGTGAAAAAGACTGCTTAACCTGGGAGATGCTCTTTATCATCATGGTAAAGTATCACATATGTTCTTCTTCAACTGACTTCAGTTCATAGGATTTCAGAGGTACTATTAGAACCAACTTTCCAGTAATACTTCTGGCACCGTGAAGTACTGTAAAATAAATTTTAGAAAGAGGAAATGTATAGAAATATATATTGCTCCTTTGCTGTTAAGGATCATAGGCTCTATCAGGCCATCTGTCAAGGAGAAAAAAATGAACATAGGTAAGGCCTAAAGTAATGTTATGTGAGAGAGATAATAGCAGGTCAAAAGGTCAAAAGTCCTCCTCAGCACAGTTTGTCTGAGAGAAGGCATACCAGTTTCACTAGTCAGCAGTACTCTAATGGAGTGAGGCAGCTACTGTTATACTTAGCCACCTTTGCCCACTGTCCTACTTTAAATGAGCAAGTATCCACTCATAGTTCGGTCGACTGAACTAGCCTTTGCCGTAAATCAGTGACGTAAACTTGGCCTCTGCATGCATTTTCTGCATGGTCAGACAGTTTAATCATCAGTCCCTCACCTTCCAGCAAGATTCTGAAAAGAATATTTTGTTGTACCATAACGAAGCAGATAGCAGATCTCATTGCTTCAGGAAACTGGGAAATGGAAGTTTTAAAGAATAAAATTGAGCTGGAAGTATACAAGTATTTCAGAAATAGTCAAGGTTCTCATAGTGAATGTTGAACAATAATGTGTTAATAATGAATAATAGATTTAAGAATAATGATAAACTACATGCTTCAAGGCTTAAACTTCTACAGAGACAACCAAAAAACCTGTTTTTCTAGATCTCCAAAAGCTCTGGTGCAAGGGGTATAACATCCCAAAGGTGCCTCCTGAAGGTTGCTTGCCTTGTACAATGAATGAGCCAAGATGTACGCTGCTGTGGGAGGCACTAACAAGTTCTCCAGCATCACTTCTCTTTCCTGCAGCAGTTCAAAATCTTCTGCCTTCAGCAAAAGTAACAAGGCAAGAGTGCAAAGTCACCTCTTCCACTTGCATATCTTTTTGGAGGGTTCATATCTGCAAATGGAAAATCAATTTCAACTATTAGCAGGGGAATGTGGATTCACATCTTTCTTTTCAGCAGGGAACGAGGTGCATCTCCACTTAATTTTGGATGGTCCTAACACCACTCTTCAAAAAGGGTTGCTTGGGGAAGCTAAAGGAAAGCTAGCTTATTAAAGTAACATTCAAAATCAGAAGACGGTTAAGCATTAATTTAAAAATAAGAATCACATTTATGATCTGATAACTGTCAGCTCTAAACAAGATGCATGTTCTTCCAAAACCCTCCAGAAAACCCACTCCAGAACTCAGAACTTCCTGTAGATGTTATATCAGCAAGAATTTAGTGAGAGGTAGAAGAGGATTGCATAGTCTGAGATCATTCTCTCCCATCTTCAGCAGCTTGAAAAGTATTAATGCTTCCTGATACTACTAGAAACAGCTAAACGGTGAGTCACTGAAACTGAATTTCATAGCCTAAGTAGCAGGTAGTATGTTATACTGGGAGCTCTCTCCACTTCACAGAAAACAAACAAACAAACAAACAAACAAATAAATAAAAGTCTTGCAGGCTATTTCATATCTCAGTTGAAGGGACACCACTCAATATTACTCTTGCAGGGTGACAGGATCTTGAGAAAACATTAATTACTTCTACAGAAAGTTAAGGCCTCTTTAGTTAGACAGAGCATTATCACAGAGCCTCTTTGTGCCTGAGAATCATACTCTATGGCAGCAACACATACTCCTCTCCCCACACCCTGGGACTTTGATCAAGAGGTCTTCTAGCCCAGCAAAGACTGGGAAGTATACAGAAGCCCAGTTCCTTCAAGAGTGGGATAAAGTCATGGTCAGCATTGTGATGAGGACCAGCTTGTAGTGAAGGCAAGAGATTTCACTGTAGAAATTTAAGTGAGACGGCTGGACCTCAAAAAATGGTTGCTAATCAACGGGTTGGAGGCATACAGGGTCACTCAGAGAGGAGGTGCAAACCATTTTGATCTATTCCTCTCGTTTTAAGAAGTTAGGAAAACCGTTCCAAAATATTTTGGATTATCCATAGAATTAATCTCAAGTCTCTCTAAAGCTGTTATTTCGTTGCCTATAATAGGTATCTAAGTGTTACTAAAAATCCCCATGGATAAATTCAGCATCTACATGGGGCTACAGGAGACTTGGAGCCTTCTGGCAAGCAGGTGGGGGGCCCAGAGGTATATACTGGGTTACTTCAGATGGAACAAGATGCCTATTTTAAGCAAATGACTCCATCCGTAGGTGCATGCAGTATAGGTATGCATCTCTGAATTAGTCCAGCTACCTTGATGAACAAAATGCCTTTTATTTTAACAAACAAAAATTGTACATTGTGCTTCAGCAGCCATGTTTTAGATGTCTACTTTAGGATGAGATAAATCATTTAATGAACTCAAGCTGCCTCTACACAGACTGAATTTGGAGGTCTTTGGGTACTCAGCCAGAGACAGGAAAATTGATGACATATTTCTTTGCA
Organism: Anhinga rufa; assembly: GCA_013400875.1. Lineage (NCBI taxonomy): Eukaryota > Metazoa > Chordata > Aves > Suliformes > Anhingidae > Anhinga > Anhinga rufa. Next base: position 20,815 of record VZTV01038852.1, read on the forward strand.
AACTAAACATGAATGGAGCTCTTACCAAGCCATTCTGTGGTTGATTTTCTCTGATTTTCTTTTGTAAGATTATATTCACATCTATCTAAATAATATCTAGTAAATCTTTTCTACCGACATCAAATTTCTGAGTAACAGAAGGTGACCTTTTTTTTTTGGATGAAAGCATGAATTTGTGTTAGTTCAGACACTGTTATTTCATAATGGAACTTAAATCTTTATTAAAAATACCTTAAACAAATAAACTCCACCAGCTGTAACAAAAGCAGACATTTTTCTCATTATTTCACTGTTAAGGTACTGCTTAAGAGTTTCTTTGTGTACTCCAGACAGCTTTTCAGTGCTGGCACAAAGATCCTAAGGCATTCACATCACTCATTTAAAATAATGAGAATGGGCTACATTTAAAGTCCACCAAAATCAATGAAAGGTTCTTGGCTTTTAATGAATGATGTATGCAACATACAGTCAACAGGTAACAGATGTGTTCAGACAGCAAAAGGGACAATTCACAGCTGTTGATGCATGCAGCTTTTTCAAAAATGCACTCTTATGTGCTGGTAGTTTTGAATGGAAGCAGGAAGATAGGATGCTACTTCTCCCTTTGTCCAATGAGATAAATGTGACACTAGAGGAACAATATTTTTGAAGTGATTTAGCAACTTTGAGGAGCTACGTGCCCTACTCTGTGTTCCTGTCTCTGATTTTCTAAGCCCATGCTTTCCCAGATATGTCCCCCAAAATCTAAGTCACTATCCAAGTAGGAGTCCTTTATCCACTATCTCAGAAAAGAGCAAGAGATTAATCAGTTATCACTTCTGCACGCTGTCGTAATCTCAGTCTGCATCCAGGTGCTAAACCTTTCAGCTAAAACCCAAAAAAGGTTTTTCCACAGGCTATTTTGTCAGCCCCGTTTTCATTCATTCCTGGCTATTCCTCCTATAGAAGGGAAGGAGCTGAGATAGAAAGGTAGATTAAATCATAGAATCATAGAATGGTTTGGGTTGGAAGGGACCTTTAGAGGCCATCTAGTCCAACCCCTCTGCAGTGAGCAGGGACATCTTCAACTAGACCAGGTTGCTCAGAGCCCCGTCCAACCTGACCTTCAATGTCTCCAGGGATGGGGCATCGACCACCTCTCTGGGCAACCTGGGCCAGTGTCTCACCACCCTCACTGTAAAAAATTTCTTCCTTATACCCAGTCTAAACCTACCTTCCTTCAATTTAAAACCATTACCCCTTGTCCTGTCACAACAGGCCTTGCTAAAGAGATCGTCCCCATCTTTCCTATAGTCCCCCTTTAAGCACTGGAAGGCCGCAATAAGGTCTTCCCGCAGCCTTCTCTTCTCCAGGCTGAACAACCCCAGCTCTCTCAGCCTGTCTCCATAGCAGAGGTGCTCCAGCCCCCTGAGCATCTTCGTGGCCTCCTCTGGACCCGCTCCAGCAGGTCCATGTCCT
>VZTV01038858.1:0-28517 GCA_013400875.1 Anhinga rufa
GCACAGCCAGCACAGGACTTAGTTACGCAAGCGGGTAGAGAAGGAGGATGGGTTTTCATGTTATCACCCTTCTGGCAAGCAAACGTGCTGATTTCAAAGGGGATTTTCTGCAGTGGAAGCGTGGTCTCAGCCCCATGCTCCCATCACCTTGCTGGCACACCAAGGGTCTTAGCAGCTCTCTGGTAGCCTAGTGAGACCGCCACTGGGAAACTCAAAGGAGAAGCTCTTGTCCTAAGATGCCACAGGTAGGAAAAAACCCAGGGTGTGACTAATTGGTATCTCTTTAGCTGGGAAGAGGGCTGATTTGAGGCGAGGAGTCAGAACATCACAGCGCTGTGGATTTGTTATGTAATTCCTGGCTTTGCAAAGCGTTCAGCACGGCGGCCGTGCAGAGCTGCACAGGCTGCTGTAAGATTTATGGCCTCACAGCTCACAGCTATGGGATATAGTCATTGCTCCAACATTGGACTGAATGTTCAAAGCATGTTTTTTCCCGTTATGATTTTATTGTGTTTTATTGCCTATCTTGCTGGGAAGTTTCCCTTATCTAAGACAGTGGTGTTGGAGTTGCTGTTTCTAGGGAAGTAGCATGCTGCCTACCCCACTCTGGATATTTTCCGCGTCTCTGAATATCATGAGGCAAACTCTGGCCTGCAAATACAGCTTACAGTAACTCAAAAAGGAGCTGCAACTGAATTCAAGGCTGAATTGCACCAATTTGACTGTATATAAATTGATATAATGTGGGTGTGTGCATATACATATATAATCTTGTATTTCTCAGTAATTGTTTTTGGAGGGTAAAATGATCATTCAGTGCATTAATATTTGGTATTTTCCCATATAAATGCAGTGCACCTGGTATTGGCTTATGTGAATACATTACTTTCTGGAACGATTGATTTCCATCATTCCATAAGTAAAGCCATTAAAATCTGCTACCTGATATTATGATTCATGTTCTTGTTTGTGTTGAATGTCACACAGCGTAAGAGAGCGTTGTCTAGAAGAGCAAAAGAGACGGAGGCAGCGAGCAACAAAGAAAATAAGTACCTTTATTGGTACTTTTATACTTTGTTTTGCACCTTATGTAATTACAAGGTAAGTGTGAACCTACGTACTGAAAAAGACTACTGAGATGCACTCTTAACTCAGAGAAGTAGGGCACGCTGACCCAGAAAATGATTCAAATGTCAGCGAAAATTTTATGCAGTTTCCACTCCTATGACAGAGGTTGCATTGACTGAGCTAAGAAAACTGCATAAATTGTCATAGCACTCATTTGATAGAATCCTGACGCAGTCCGTAGGCCAATGTCTGTTCAGTCAGTCCAGTCGATATGCTGGGAGTGATTTAGGAGGTCGGTTCACAGGATTTTGCAGAAGTTTTTTGGGTCAAGTGGTCACCCACTCCTCCGATTACCTTCCCAGTTCAGGGCGTGATCTGCAGGGGAAGACACTTGTCTGAATAGGTCAGACTCTAAAAATCTGGTCAAACAAGATACACCTGAGGTGAGAACATGGTCCACAAACGTAAACGATACTTTTGTCTGACTGGATAGAGTTTATTAGTCATAAATATCAATTATCAAAACTGTTCTGGCTCATAGCTAAAGTATGTTCTTGTGATTTATGGTCAGAAGTCCTTATCTAGCTACTAGCTTATCTTTGGAAATGGCTCCTGTGGGAAACACAAAATTACTCCTATGAAACGTAAAGTTTTAGAAAGTGAGTATATCCAGAAAAGTGTTATCCAATTGTTGAAGGAAATTTGCAACTTACTTTGCTTATTAAAAGACTCTGGGAAAACTGAAATGCTGTTATGCAGGACAGAGAAAGAAAAAAATATTTTTAAAGTCTCACCTATTCCAAAACTATGAAAAAAAAATAAAATTGGGGCTGACATCAGTCAAACTCGGATCCATCATAAAAGAATCTTTGCAAAAGCTTAATTAAGATTCAGTATAAGCGGGCATGTAGCCAGCCCCGAATTTTTCCCATTTAGTATAATACCCTGAATTTCTATTTGTAGCAAAACAATTCACAAGAAGGTCTTGTAGTCTTTAGGTAAAAATGGAAACCTGCATGTCACATTGATTTTATGTTCATGATAATAATAGCTAATTGATTCATGGTGTGTATTTGTAACAATGTTGCAAATACATTTGCAAGTGTTGCTAGCTTTACCTTCACTTTCACTTAGTAGTCACAAGAAGACACTCCATTCCACACACTCTAAAGGGTATGAAAGGATTTATAATTACAGGCATTCAGCCTTAATTCTCAGGCTGTAAGATATTAGAGTATTTGTCTCATTACAAACGGTTAAATGTCATTTCATGTTGGGTCTCTGAACTTAATGAAAATCTTTGCAGTCACAGATTAGCTTGCAGCTCCATCCTGAGTGATGCCAAGTGCTCTAACCAGGACCGTCAGAAGTATTTTTGTGCTTCTCCATAGGCATCTCAGCCCAGCGTTCAGCCACCACCTCCCCACCTCTTTTTAAGTCTGTGGCATCCTAACTTGTGTCCCAGGAGCCCTAAGATACAGAAGAGGGGTGAGAAAAACCCCAAGCCTCCTCCTGTTAGTCCATACAAGGATCACTTAAATGTTCCCCCGAGTCTGTTGAGGACTCATGGGTTTGCCACAGAAAGCGGTGATGAGAAAATCAAAACATAGGGTCCTGAATGCATGAAGATGCTTGCCTGCACCGGGGTAGGCTTAGGCACTGGCCAGGCATGCCAGGTGGGACAAAGGCCATCGCTTTCCTGGCCTTTTCATTTCTGACTCATCTAGGGCGATCGCTGCACACCAGGCTACAGGGAATTCCCTCTTTAGCTAATTGAGACACCTTGCTGGACGCTACACTGCATGGGCGGGTATTTGAGGACATGCATTACTGTGCTTCCCTGTGCCTCACATATACAGCTGAGGGTGTTGAAGCCAAGGGGTTTAGGAGGCTTTTGAGCTTAATTATGTAATCAAGTATTATTTTCTGGACCATGTCCAGTGTTTTGCATTCACAAGAGAGAGGCAATCAATCACAGTTCAAGGCAGTGAACAGAAAATAGCCGATGAAGTGTATTGCTCAGCCTCTCATTTGGACAGCCAGCTCTCATCAGCAATATGTTTAAATTAAACATGCTTTTAAGTACTTCATGACTGAGGCCTGATAGCAGCAAATCACAAGGCTTTACTAGAACAACATCTTTCTGCTTCCACACTAAAAACAAACAGTTGTCTCTAGCAATTCCATGAACCAGTGAAGGAGTTGTGCTTATAACCCTAGCCAGATAAATTATTCTCTGGGTAAACCAGAGTTTTTCAGATTACATTAAGGTAAAAATCAGATCAGGCACCTTTTTTATCAATACCCTTCTAATTAGTTCAGTGGCTGACCTTAGGTAGTATATCAGTAGAATCTGATTCTTCTTGATTTGTTTCTACAGTACCTGTATGGTAGATGTATTACCCTGTATTATTTATTTCTAGGCATAGCTTGTTTCTTGGTTTGTAAAAATTCTATTAGTACACGTCTCCTTTTGTTATATTTATCATTATGTGATTAAATAGCATTGTTCAAAACCTATTTTCTCCAAGGAGCTTTTTCATAAAAAAAAATTAAAATAAATCCTACCAATTTTTAATATTAATTTCCAACTCCAGGCATTTCATACTGAAATACAGAACTTTGCTCAGGTAAGTTAGCAAGTGCAAGTGTCAATGTGTGAGGAAATTGGTTTTAAATTAAAAATCCTGAAGTAATATCAGAAAGAAGTTCATAGCCCCTAGCCCTCAGGTTACAGAGGAGGATGGTGGAACAGGCAGAGGAAGATTAAAATTCTCTTGTTTCATCTCTGGGGGAAAAGGGGTAAACTGTTTTAAAGTGGTTGCCAGCCTTCTGCATGCCGATCCTGCTCAGGTAGACAAGCAAGTTCAGAACTCCCCTGCAAATTGTGTTCTTGCCTGTCTGTGCATATAAATGCATGACTTTCCTACGCAGTCTTAGGTTGACATATTCGAAGAAAGAGGCCTTCTAGTCTTCATCAAAAACCTCAGCTGATGCGAGGTAGAGATATTTTCCTCCTGGTTAGAAAAACCTTTTGGTACAAGCTGGACAGTGCTGCTTGCTATCCTCATACCTCTGTGCTGACAGGGGGTTCCTGCAGCTCTGGGGAACAGCAGTGGCTAAAAGCAATGGTCTGCAAGATTTGCTACAAGAGATATGCAAGATTAGCTACAAGAGTCCAAAAGTCTGGCACCTTACAGAAGCTGGCCAGTTGTAATTTATGCAGCACTTACGAGGCAAAACTGGCCAGGGGTAAATCAGCTAACAATCACTGCGATGCCATTTTTGTATCAAGAAGCAATCATTAAAATAGGGCTTTTTCACTAGCAAGACAACATACAAAAGATACCTAGTAATAATGTGAAAATAAAGTAAAATCAACTTCAACATCAAGATAAAACTCAGAGTCAGCTTATTAACACAAAAGAAACAACTAAGGTCTGATACTATGGGACTTGTGTGCGGGAAGAAAAGTCAGAATTAGACACAAAAAGAAATGTTAGGAATGCAAGCTTAAAGAGCTGATCCGAATTCTTGGGGAAAGGACTGAATTTCTTCTTGTGAGAACTTTATCATCTACCAGCTCCAAAATGCAGTGCCAGCTTTGTTTCAGTCCTGAACAACAAGAAGTTTTAGCTTGTTTGAGACTCTGGTCTATTCAGAATTTTCTCCATAACTCAGTTAAGTTCTCAGGTTTAAGCAATGCACAACAAATATGTTGCCATTGCAGTAGCTTCTGGCTGGACATATACATGTTCCGTAAAATATTTTACTAAAGTGATAAACTGCACATGTATATAAAGGGTTTTCAGTGTTTATTATCTGCATAAAAGATCAAGGTCTTAATCTTCAACATAACATTCTCATTTGTTTACTGAAAGTGAATTAAAATAATTGGATAGCCATTTGACATGACACGTGCTACAGAATTGTAAGTTTCTAAAATATTAACAAAATATCACAGCAAAAATATTAACAAAATATCGCAGCAAAACAGTTTATAGCTTTGAAATAAAAAGGTCCTGAAAACCAGGCAGTAGAAGAGTAGCTTATGAAAGCAAAACAGGGAATTATGTAGTTGATACTGTAGAATTTAATTTACAGGTAGCACTGAAATATTAATGTTTCTTCACTGGAAATGTCTTCCTTTTGGCTGCAACTTTTCATGAAAATTGAAGCTATGCATATAATTTCCCTCATAAATGAGAAACAAACCCTTCTTTCAAAGGCAAGAAAGCATGTGATATGCCTTGAAAGACTCACATTTAATTGTTTGGACATGAAATGGAATTGCATAGCTTAGGTTTTGTCTGCCTTTCTGTGTTTGCTGCTTGATACCTGCAAATGTAATTTACTATAAAAAATAATACACAAGAATTGCAAAATGTGTAAATATCAAGGACACTTAGGGAGCATAATCAAAGAAAATATTGAAAATTCTGTCAGTAAAGTGTAGGCTTTTTAGTTGATCAGTCAATTAGGGTAAAATTAACAAGTCTAGGTTTGCTGCAACTCGGAAGCGTCTATTTGATATGCTTTAAATGGAGATAACATCTCGTAGAACAGATTGACAGAGACTCAGACACAAATTTGTCATATTTTGGTCATTCAAGGCATCCACTGAATTTGATTAAACTTAATAAAATTCACATGTGTAAAGCATTCAGTAAAAGTAATTCAACCAGATGAAATTCAACATGATGAAATCCAAAATACAAAGAAGGCATCAAATAGGTGAAGTGGAGAATAACAAGAGGGATGGCTCATGATGGATTACAAAGTAAATATGACTCAGTAGATGATTAATTTCCAAATAGTCAGTTCTCATTTTAGAACATATTAACGTGGGTGTCATAAACTACATTTTATAAAACACGAGAGAATACACCAGATGAGAGCCCCCGGCAGCTTGAGTAGATGATAATTATATCTGAATTTGGATCCTACTTTGTAAGAAAGATATCAAACATGAGTTACAAGGAGAGGTTGAAACAATAGCGTTTGTTTAGTTGAGATGAAAGGAGAGAGAAATGGGACAGATGGCGGTTCTTTGGTATTTCAAAGTTGCTTACAGTGATCAGCTGAGCCAAGCGGCACCAGTGGAGGGGCAAGAGCAATTCCCAAATATTTTCATGCAACATAGCCTGGTGACCTCAAGTGCCTCACACGTCTGTGAGCCCAAAGAGTATTTTGGCTAGCATCACCACCCTTAAAAACATCAATTGTACACGTGCACCTCAATTCTGATGGAAGTGATACACACAGTGATCAAATGGCAAGCACAAAGCACACAAAACTGTTCTGAGTATTAGAATTACCTATACCGTGAGAGTGGCTAAAGCCCCAGCTCTGGCTGCAGACCCATGGTGCTAAGCCCAGCACACATATCCAGGCAGAAACAGTGCTTTTGCCATGGAGTTTGTAGTAGGCAAACCAGAACAGAGAGAGAAGACAGAAGCTCCTAGTTAGAGGTGTAACAAATTAAGGCTCCTTAGTCCCAATTTTGTGCTCAAATGACTGGACCATGCCATCTGCCAGCACTATTTTAAACAACATGATATAGTGAAAGTTTACAGAATGAGAATAAAATTACTAAAAAAAAAATCCTCATCTCTAAACTGCTTGAAGTACCAACATTATTGTCATTGCTGCTGCAGGAACCATGCTGCAGAGTGCTCCTTGGAAATGCTGCTTTGTCAGAAGAAATATCAGCAACTGAAGTATTTTCTAGGCAGGTTTAAGAGCACCTGCTGCTGAAGACTGTTTCAGCAAAGATCTTATTTGCCATTGCATAGTAGGGCTTTCTGGCAGCACATAGAATCATAGAATCATTAAGGTTGGAAAAGACCTCTAAGATCATCAAGTCCAACCCTCAACCCAATCCCACCATGCCTCCTAAACCATGCACTGAAGTGCCATATCTACACATTTTTTTAACACCTCCAGGGACGGTGACTCTACCACTTCCCTGGGCAGCCTGTTCCAATGTCTGACCACTCTTTCAGTGATGAATCTTTTCCTAATATCCAATCTAAACCTCCCCTGATGCAGCTTGAGGCCATTTCCTCTCATCCTATCGTGAGTTACTTGGGAGAAGAGACCTCACTACACCCTCCTCTCAGGCAGCTGCAGAGAGCGATGAGGGCTCCCCTCAGCCTCCTCTTCTCCAGGCTGAGCCCCCCCAGCTCCCTCAGCCGCCCCCCAGCACACTTGTGCTCCAGACCCTGCCCCAGCCCCGCTGCCCTTCTCTGGACACGCTCCAGCCCCTCAATGTCCTTCTTGTCCCGAGGGGCCCAAACCTGACCCCAGGATTCGCGGTGCGGCCTCACCAGTGCCGAGCACAGGGGCACCATCCCTGCCCTGCTCCTGCTGGCCACACCACTGCTGACACAAGCCAGGATGCTGCTGGCCCCCTTGGCCACCTGGGCACACTGCTGGCTCATGTTCAGCTGGCTGCCAACTAGCACCCCCAAATGCAAACTTGCAGTTTTTTGTCCTCTAGAAAAATCAAGTTTCTCAACAGATGGAGAGACATATTGAACAGAACTTCCCTTCAGTGTTGCTCAAAGACATGGGGAGATAAAACTTTGTGGAGTTATCAATATTTCAATCAAAAATACTCTGTCTCAGTACAGAGTGGACTATCTGGGCTAGTGTAGGTATGAGGAGCATATAAAGCTCTTCCCTCTCTCCCTGCCTCCTCTAATGAGTTAAAAGTTTTGCCTTGCTAAATTTGTTGCAAATGTGTATGTTTGGCTTTTAAACTGACCAGTTTAAAAATTCAAGTTATATTATGCCATCTCTCAATGATGAATTTTCTTTCCTTGTGTGCTTCTCCTATGACCCAGACAAATTGTTTAAAAGCACCAATTCTCTCTAAGAGCTGGACTGGCTAAGAAAGCTAGATAGCACTGGTGTGGTGGTTTCTCAGATAGAGGGGACCTAGAACCATGAGTTCAAGCTAGATGCTGGATTTTTAGATAGCTAATGGTAGGGGAATANACACACAATACTAGAAAAATGCACAAAACAAAAGCACTAAATAAAGGAAAAAAAAAAAGAAGAAATGTTACTGTCTAACAAGAGATCTTATTAGGACTGAAAACCCTCGAGTCATCAGAGAAGTAGTGCACTATGTCTGTATGGGTAAGTTTTGGCACAGAGACTAAAAGTGTAATGGCTGAGGATATGTTATGTAGGAAATGATTTAATGAGTAGATGCTGCATGATATTTTTCATCAGCAGTAAACTTTCTGTGAAGTGCTGACCTGCTTACCACATAGTATTTATGATCCCAAACGTGGTGTTCACTAGAGAGTAAAAATAGGGCTAGGTTATAGTACTCTAGAGAGAGGGATGCCCCTTTATCAGGTGTCTTGATGGCCTGAGTGAGCCAGATGAGTTCAAAACCCAGCTCCACATCAAAGATTTAGACTCAGTTTTTAGTCTCCAAAAGGTGTATTCCAATACAAATAAATAGGCTCTTTTGAAGACTGCCTCATATCCTGATAGAGCTATTCCATTTTGCACTAAATTCTTCAACATTTATTGAGGCAAATGATCAAGAGTGCCTTTTAGGACGCAAAGGGATGTCCAAGGTCCACCTCCAGCCTCAGCAAATGTACAGCTAAATGTCAAGGATGCCTTGAAGTTTGGAGGTCAAGACACTGATAGGAGCCGTGTAGTCCCCTCCTTGGGAAACAGACCTCAAGTTTATATTTGCAGTCTTAGAAATGTATAAGGGGAGGACTACACTCACATTTTCATGAGTATGGCTTTCTCTTCTTTTGTTTTATTTTTTTTTTTAAATTGCCCAGGAATAAATTGGGGGTTTGGGGGTGTGGGGTGTGGGGGGGAAGGGTTATTGGCTTACAGTTGTGCTGTTGCTCCACGTTTTTAATATGAATATTCACTCTTTCAACCTTCCTCTTTCTACAGACTTGTTGAATTATCCTCTGTGGTCCACATCAATTCCCACTGGGGAATCATTTCCAAGTGCTTAGCTTACAGCAAAGTTGTTTCAGACCCTTTTGTGTACTCTTTGCTACGGCATCAGTACAAGAAGACATGGAAAGACATCATAAACAAGATACTCAAAAGAAGCTCCATCAATTCCTCTGCCCTCACGAGCGAATCACACAATCAGAATATATTGCAGCTGAATGAATGAGGAGCCTCGTATGGGACCTACAAGACACTTAAAACGATATATGGGAAACAAAAGTAACTGGCTTATCCCTAGTAGCTATCCTCAGCTGTCAAGGTTTCGGGAGGCAGTCATGGACACATCGAAGTCCAGCCCGTGTCCCGCCAGTAGCCCATGTAACACCTAAGGGAGGCAGGCTGCTTTGTACCTCCTGCCTCTGACTAAAAGAGTGCTATTGATCTGTGGTCCTGCATGCTTCGCAAATACAAATCTCCCATTGATTTCCATCAGCAGTTACACATACGTATACAGTGAAAAGCTAGTCCTCAGCAGAAAGACTCATGAACATAATGGGAGCAAACTGGTGCCATCATAAGATTATTCTAAAAAGCTGCACAGGGATATTTGTGCTGTGTTTTTCACTGGAGCTGCCAACCTGGCTTTACAGAAACTACCCCAACCTAGTTGCTTGAGAGAAAAAACTCTTAAGAGGAAAACCGTAACAGAAAAATCTTCACCTAGATACTCATACAGTGCCCAACATAGCTTTCAGCCTCTTCTGATGCATATTTTTTGAACAATCCTGTACAATTGAAGGAAGAGAAAAACCCCTTTTAAGTATGCTACAATACAGATTCAGCCATGTCTTTTCTAAGTTTTTTAAGTAACTTCCACAGAATTCCATTAGTTTTCTCCCCATTAAATTTTGAAAAAATAAAAATGCTAGACAGGATGGTAAGGTCAGGATGCCTCCTGCCTACTTTCCAGTATATCTGAGCTACAGAAAGATGGATTTTGCCCAAAGCTGCAGAACTGGGCCCTGTGCCTAGGGGAAAAAAAAAGAAAAAAACCAACCAAACAACAACAGCTTTCTTTTTCTAAGGTGTTATTAATCAATTTTTTTTTTTTCCCCTACAGAAATGTTACTTAAAGGAAAGATGATCCTAAAGCTGAGTTCAAAAGTATAATTTCTAAAGCAAGGGCAGCAAAAATAATAGACCCCCTTCCCCACCATGAAAGTGCCGCCAATAATCTGAATCCACATCTGAACACACAAATCTCAGGAGGTTTCAGCACAGATCTTTATAGCTCTAGATTGCAGCTATGCATAGCAATGCCATTAATACTTACCGTGCACTCCGTTCAGCCTGCAGCTAGCATAGGCCTAAATACCAGTGAAATTTTCAAAACCAGGACAATCCCACGTTACACTTCCTCAGACACCTCCACAGTATCTTAATTTTTGTAAACATTATTTAGTTCATTGTAAATACAACTACAGCTGGTACATGGCTTCACTACTGTCACATAGACACGTGATACTGAAGCCATCCTCCAGTGACTCATGAAGAATTACTTTCCTAGGTAACTTTTGGTGACTTCTCTTTCAATTCAGTGAAAACACTAAGAAATGAGACAGCTTTTCAAGTGTTTTCTTATTAATTAAGTTGTAGAATATCAAGAGCAATAATTAATCAGTTGCCATTTCTGTTGTTATGATTATTAGGAATAATCGATTTCTAGAACAACTTGCATCAGCAAAGTATGTCATCCTCATAATCTATTAAAATTATTTTCAGGTAAAGAGCTATTGGTTTCAAATGCTTCACATTTATATTTTGATTGGCAGAAGACTTACTACTAATTCTGACCTTAATTCTGCACATATTTTTCTCCAGAAAGTTATTTAAAGTCCATAAGAAAACAGCAAGACAACATGATTTTTTTGCTAGGTAGGTCAAGAAAGCTCCGGTCCAGCGGGCATCAGGTACACAGTTTCTTTTTTGAGGTAAATGGCAAACACATGCCCAGATATTGAAGTCTTGGTTAATCAGAATTCATGCATGCAACGGCAGCTTAAATAACAGCTGACATATCTGGATATATTACCACCTACCCATGCTTATATTCTGGCCATCAATACCATATTGAGAAAATAAGGTCCTGAGTACTAAAAATGTGGGATTATTTTTTAGTTATCGCCTCCTGTGTCTCCCAAGCAAAGAGCACTGTTTGGTGCCTATAGCTCTGCAGAATCCCTAACAGCAAAGGTTAATGAGCTAAGTTAATATATTCCCTATCACTTATGCTAAATGATCAGTATCAGTCATTTTGCAAACATTAGCATGCTCCATCTTGCAAGCTCCACCATGAATATAAGTCTTTGATAGAACAGACATTATGGCAACCACAATTTCCTTCATACCTCGCAAAAAGCATCCACTGCTGAAATTTCTGGCTGGTGATTCAAAGCCCAGACAGGTAACTCAGTGAGGGGCTTCACCCCAGAGTCAGCGAACATGGTGTAATACCTCAGTTGTCGGTCTGGAGAGCCTTGCCTTAGCCCTCACTCTGCCATGGTACTACAGCTGCAAGGAACCGTGTTCATCTATAAACTTGACACGTGCTTTATAAACAGAAGAATTAATATAATGAAGATCATCAACTACCATGTAAATAAAATTTTTCAGCTTACGTATTAATTTTAGTTATAAAAGTAACAATTACAATAAAATAGACACACAAATATAGTCACAGAATTTAAGTAAATTTTTACAGCCCTGCATTCAAAATTAGCCATTAGCCAGATTAAATAGTTTACCTCATCTTAATAATTTTACTTCTTAGGCTTAGAATAATTTTCTCAGGTGCAATAGATAAAAACACACAGTTCAGTACTTGTTTCTTAAGAAATCCAAGTCATTTTGATGACTTGATTGTACCAGAATACAGGATATTAGAAAACTGATTATTAGTGAGTTTAAAAAGATAAAAAGCTCTATGTCAGATTGTTATACTTTTTAACTAAGACCACTTTTACTTAAGGGAATTGCAACAGGATGATTGTTAAAGTCCACAGCTGTTGTCAACTTTTAAGTGGGGCTGCTGCCAAAGTCAATGGGAGATTTGTATGTCGATAAACCTAGCCCCAGAAGGATTTCAAATTTTAAATCAGTTATTCGAATAAAGTAAGATTATTTCACAGAAAAAAAATTGTACATTTAGGATGGCTAGTGAAAGACAGAGAGGAATACAGCATTGGACTTGTCTCATTACGCTTGTGTATGAACATCAGTCAGTGGTTGATCAATGTGTCACCATGAGCAATAAATCTCTCCCCTTGTATGTGTTTAAACATTTGTCTTTCTTTCATGGTGCCTTTCTTCTAGAATTAATCTTATAACAGAGAATAAATATAATTTCCCCTTACTTACATCAGCTCTCTGACACATTGTCATATTTCTAGCATCTGAAGCAAGCGAGAGTTGTAAATGCTGGTGCTTGACAAACTGACTCAGTATACAAAATAAAAGTAATACCCTAACATTTCCTGATGACATTTTATAAGATAATAGAAATATGATACTGTGGCTCGTTAAGTGCTAGATATTCAGCTGAATTCTTATAAGCAACTGGCAAAATTTTCTAAAATGTATGTCTAAGTGATGAATGTAGATATGAGTAACTATCTATCTGCTGAGTATTATATGTACTATACAATTCTGACTCAAGTGAGATAGAATAATGATGGTAAATGTAATGCACAATATGTTATTATCTCTGATCATGAAGGGGAACCATTCTCTTGTCTAACACTAATATGCGTGTGTGCGTGGGGGGATTTTCCATTTGTTATTTAAATATTTTTGAAAAAGTTTGTAAAGTATGGCTACAATGTGTGCCCAAAATATGGAACTGCATGTGCAAAAATTGTGCAGCTGCTTAGGCAATATGCAGTCTTCTGTTTGTTGGTATCTGCGATCCATATGCAATATCTATTTCTCACACGCATGTTCAATTAACATTTTCTTCGTATCTTGTAAATTTGGCAGGCAGAACATTGGCAGATGATTAACAGAATTTAGTCCACAATGTCATTTTGTGGATTCTGAGCTTTTTCCTCCGTTCATTTTACAGTTATTGATATAATCTCAGAGCCCTAACTGTGAACTAGGATCCTGTTTTATGTTATGTTTTTGAGCCAGTTTGAATGTGAAGATCTGGGTAATTGTGTTTGGCAAAAACTATGAGAGACTGATAAGAGTTTATTGAATAAATAATAAGTACCAGGACCTGTCCTGACATATACGAACATAATAGTTGGTTGTTTCACCTGAGGATCGGGTCCCATTAGATAACCATATCCAGGTTTTATAGAACTGTCTTCTAAATGTGTAGGGCCCTGTTTTCATGGTATTTACAAATGGAAAGATGTAAACAGGACTTAGTGAGTTCCTCTTGTGCGTACGTGTGCGCTTGCAATGACAGGCAACAGCATGACTCTTCTCTAACTAAGTTCTATCCTTGTTTTTACTCTTTGAGGAAAAGACATCAACAACCTATTTTCAGTGGCCCTTAATCAGACTTTTTATAACCTCTCTTATTTTTGAAAAAAATAAAATCTAGATATTAAAAACGTTCCAGACAAATCCTTGTGAAACCTGACAACTGCTGCAGCAGCAGCCACATGTACCACAGCATCACAGAACAGCTGAGATTGGAAGGGACCTCTGGAGGCCATCCAGCCCCCAAGAGGCACATCGCTGCCTCTTGTTGTAGTTTACCGTCTCAGTTTTGCCAATGCATCTGTTTGCTCTGCAATACTGCTGGGAAATGATCCTAGTCCGCTTCAGGTCCACAATAAAATCTTCCTGGAAGAAGTTGTTTTTAAAAAATAATTTTGGGAAGATATCTCAGACTTAACTTCAAAAACAGCTGCATCAGAACAACTTTAGAGGTTACAAAACTGGGACAGAAATAGATGTGAATGGGAGACTGAGGGTCAGGAAGGTTGGGAACTATGAACCGGCTTTGCTGCTTTTGGAATGATATGTGTTACCATGGCTTCAGCAGGATTTTCCTAGTGACCTGTTTCCACACTGAGAGCTCTCCAGGTCTCTCAGCCATCCATTCACTCCAAAGAGAAAGGTAAATTTTCTGTCAAAGCCCAGTAGCTGCCAAAGAGTGGGCTGAGGCTACAAGAGCAGCCAAGCCTCCATAAGAAGGTCCATTTTGGGTTGGGAAAGCTGTAATGGCTTTCAGATGGGTTATATGGAAACTCTTCTCATTGTCTGAAAGACCAGAAACCACCCACACCTAGATGAGCCTTGCCTTAGAAGACAGTCTAGTTCTTAAAGCCCAGGAGGTTTAGGTAGCTTCCAGAAAGGAATTTTTGCTAGACTCACATGCCTAATGCTTCATAGTTCCTCTACCCCTCTTATTCCTAAATGAAGAAAGCTCTGAATATCTTCTATCCATTTTTACATGTCCAGAGAATGCCTTTGAAACAACCCTTTGGAAATTGCTTGCTTTTCATTACCCTTAGAACTTTCTTCTCCCCAGATTAAATATTGTGATTAAATGAAACCTAAAAGCAAAGCCAGAGACTTCACACCTGTGTCAGCTCATTGTTACTTGACCCTAAAAATCACTCAATATTTCAGCACATCACATTCAGCACAGAAAGCTCAGTTAGATCCTGATCCTATGGTCACTGGATGTTTATTTCAGTGGGTCGGGCTGAGGCATAGGCTTATGTGTTTGCAGAATCAGGGACTATATCTTTGTAACCTACCTAAGCCTGAATAAGTGACAACAATAACATTTTAGCCTTAAATCTATTTTTTTTTTTAATTTGCTTTTTATGCTTTCAGCATTCAGTATATCAAAAATCTTCGATGGGTGAAGTTTCTTTACGAAAACCATCCTGCTCAAAGAGGCAGCTGTCCCTTTTGGGGGGTATAAAAGTTTACATGGAGAAAAGAGCTGCTGCAGTCTTTGTATAATGTCTACTTCTTACCTGTAGTCCTGGTGTGTATCATGTAAATATGTATTTAGAATTGTTGGTTTTTAAGCAAATAATGCTGATCTAATGAACTAAAGAGGTTGCTATAGTTTATCATATACGTCTATATTTATAAGAAAGATGGTTAGCCCTATAGACTGTAAGTGCACTTCCAAAATGTGTGTATTGAGAAGCAAATGCATCAGCTGTATGACAGCATGCATGTGTGGTAATTGTGTAGTAAAATATCATTTTTCTCTTGAAGAAATACTATTGCACATGGTTTCAATGTATCCAAAGGCACCAGTCCACATGGTTGATTGATAATCTACAAAGATACATCAGGAAAAGGAACTCCACTTGGAGTTATTACTGAATACTAGGACACTGTTTTCTAGTCATTGTAGTTATTGGAGCTTTAAAGCAAACCTTTTTTTTAAAAATCATACAAATAGCAAAAAATTGAAAGCATCCATCCTCCTGGGTTTTAATCCAGCAAGATTTCCCAAGGAAAAAGAAAAGCAATGCTTTAGAATGAAATGCCAGTTGATCCTGGTGAGATACTAGTGGGAATACAACATGGGCCAGGGTGCAAAGCTGTCTATGGGCTTCCTGTTGTTAACCATCGCAGGTAGTCCTAGATATTACTCTAGCTTGAGTTCTTGAGCAAACCCAAAAAACCCACCCTGTTACACATCAAAGTGATCTACATTATCACCATTCTGACAACGAAATGCTTGTGCAAAGACAGGTAATTTCTATTTCTCCTGCTTTGCTAATGTCATCAATGAGTTACAGAGAGAGGAAAGAAATCTCATTAATTGAATGACTTTTGTTAGGAAAAACAATGTCAATAAATACTTGGTGCCCTTAGGGTCACACAACAAATATGTGACAAGGCTGGGGACAAGTTCTCCATGCTCTGCCCATAGAGACCCCAACCTCATTTAAGTAAAATAAAGCTACCTGCATCATCCAGAGTAAAGAATGGGTCTTTTTATAACAGAAACCATAGGGCTTCCCAGAGAAGACGTTAGAAAAATCATTATCACAGATTGCCTTGGAAAATAGAAATAGGTAACTAAAAGGTGCCTTGATTTACCTTTATTTATGTGCAGGGCATTTTTCTAAACCTTAGATTTTTTTTTTTTCCCCAGTGTTTTTATTTTCTTAAGATCATTTTAGGAGAAAAAAATCTCATATATTTGGCAATCCATAATCGTTCCCTTCTGAATTCTTGCAGGAATGTAACGTATTACCAGTCTTTCCAGATATAGTTAGATATAAACATTTTCCTCTAGATTATATTATTAGATGATTATTTGCTTTAGAAAAAAGTTTAGGGACTGGTTTTACAAATCCTTACTGATAAGGGCAGTGGGGTTGCTTGGATAAGACCATTCCTTTGATGAGAGGTATAAAAGGTCCAGCCTGTGTATTTACATTTTTTGTTTTGTTTTGCAAATAATGAAACTAGATGGCTTCCTATCAAGCCAGTCTGAAGAAAGATAGTTCTGAAATTACATTAGTAATAGCTGCTGTAGATAGGGCATGTTTTGATTATATTATTATAAATATACCCTTATAATTTAATGTATTTTACTTTTTTTTTTAATAACAATGGGATGTAATTGCAGGGGCTATTTATTTCGGAAAAAATGGCAATATAAATAAAACCTTTCTCAATTGCAAGGATAGAGAGATGCACAGACCAATTTGTAATGACAACATGCTGAAGAGTGTCATGGGTTAACATGGACTTTAAGGTCCCAGGTAAGCTAAATGGCAATAGTCTCCCAATAAATATTTCAGAGATACAGATTCATTCATGTCAAGGCAGATACACAAAATTCTGCTATATTAGTACCTACAGTTCAAAGGAATAAAATAAAAATAAATATTAATCCTGACTTCAAATTTTTAATAATTGGGCCTGTGCTGTCTATTCTGTTTACAAGAGCTTGTGCTTTGTGAATACATATAAAATGTTGTCATATATTTTTCTTACATAGTTAATGGTTAAAAGAAAGTGATGTATATAAATAAATACATACTATATATGTATATTGTGATTTTGTTAAATTTACTGTTAATGAAATGTGATTATGACTGAATGACTTGGTGTGAGCTATTTTTTCATATAAAAGTTAACATTTTAAAAAGTCTGTTTCACTTCATTGTTGCAAAAGTCAAACCTGTAATGTCATTGCAATGATTTGACCTGACTGGTCCCGCACATTTTTGGAAAGCAACTACAAAGTCAACGGCAATAGTGCATTACTTCACCGGAGTTAAGAGCAACATGAGTGAAATAATTGGAAAACCTTAATACATAATGCATTATTTCTAGTCTTAATATATATGTCTAGTATTAATATACACAGCCCTACTTAAATTTAGCTGTTCCTTGACATCCTGAGCAGGTTTCACGGTTGGTGTGAAACCAAGGTTAAGGGTGAGCTGGTAGTGTGGGGCTCCCTCTTTCTGCTCCCTGAGCATCCTTGCCCACCCAGAGCTCCCACAGAAAGGTCTCTGGAGGTTTCACAGGATCCCAGAATGGTGGGGGCTGGCAGGGCCCTCCGGAGCTCCCCCCGTCCAGCCCCTGCGTGAGCAGCACCCCCAGAGCAGGGGCACAGGACCGCGTCCAGGCGGGGTGGGAATGGCTCCAGGGAAGGAGACTCCACAGCCTCTCTGGGCAGCCTGGGCCGCTGCTCGGGCACCCGCACAGCAAAGGGGTTTTGCCTCAGATTTCAGTGGAACTTCCCGTGTTCCAGCTTGTGCCCGTTGCCCCTTGTCCTGTCGTCGGGCATCGCTGACATCCTGAACACCACCCGAGAGATATACCCTGCAGAGGGAATAGCTCGTAGTCCTCACAGAGACAAGGTCTTTTATTGTCTCCGTGAAGTCTGAACTCTGGGTGCCCAAATGTGTTGTTCTACTGACTCACAGGGTTTAGTTGTTGACTGTGCTTTAATAACAACACCATAACTCAGATGTGGGTAAGCACTCACTGAAATCAGTACAAATATCTCCAGTCTCCTCCCTGTGATCTCTTGACAGAGATTTGAGTTGAAGATTAAATTCCACTCCAGTGCACAGATTAGGCCTCTTAAGGGCTCTTTTGCTGCTCTTACAGGTGTTAAATCTCTGCTGTAGAAAAGCAGAAGAAACCCCAGAAGAGCTCAGAATTCTCAGCCATTGAATAATTTCTGATTTAACCAACATAATTACTTTGTGCTCTGACTTTGGTTCCCATTTCCCCCCTTTATTTTAAACAGCTCAACAAATAAGTTTCTTTTTTCCATCTTTCTCTGTCCATGCCCTCCCTTCTAGTCACACACACACACACAGAGATGGTCTCTACAGATTAACGCTATGCTCTCAGAAAGGCTGGCAGGGCTGGATGAGGTAGATCATTCATGTTCAGCTCATAACCACTTGCAATTTGTACTGAAGGCAATGCGCGAATCGGGCTCCAAATGCAAAGCTTTCATGTTGCCATCGGGAGAAGCTGGAGACATGCTGGCTCTGCAAACCCTCAATGTCCTCTCAGCACGGGCAGATATTTCCCAGCACCACAAATCTGTCCTGGGCTCCAGGCTCAAACAAGCACCCAAAGAAAAGCTGCTAATACAACGTGAGAGATTCTAGGAGGCTGTTCCTTCTGAATCTGTGGGAGGTTTTATTTTCCTCTGGTCTCCATTACAACTGCTTCTTTTCATCCCTTAGGAAGGACCTAAATATTGCCTTTCACATTACAATGGCTGATGCAAAGGAATACTAATTCCTGGAAAGTTTTGCCTGGAGATTTAGCAGAGACAGAATAATTATCCTGGAAAATGCATCTCATTTCAAAGGACTTGCCATCCACATGGTTATAAAACGTTTTTCTTTTGCCAGCATCTAACCCAGTTAGAAGTGTCGTGCCGACTTCTGCTACCCAGACTTTGGAAGGAAACGAGCTGTAATGCCAGCAACACGGTGGATATGCATCCAGCATGGCAAGACACCTCAAAAAATAAAACTACTTATTTATTCTTTTGTATTTAGTGGCATGTACAATGTAGAAAAAGGGCCCAGCCAAAGCTGTAGGAGCCCCAGCACAGAATAAAGAGATGTATATTGGCTCTTAGAGGTGTTAGTCCAACCCTTGAGCCAGTCTGCTTCCTGCGCACTGGAGCAGTACACGAGAAGGAGGATCTCAGCACATCACCAGCTGGCTAAGACGCCTCTGAAGGGGAAGGGTTGTGAGCTGTTTAGTGGTTTATGGTCCATTAGATAACAACAGGCTGACCTAAACTGATATTATATCCCTGTGTGTGTCTGTACAGACTGTTTTCCAATGGGTGTGTGCAGATCTGCCATGCAAATAATGCAGAAATACCCGTATCGGTGCCATTTGCTCAAATTATTTGTATTAGTGTCCCTCTCAGAATATTCCCAATGTGTTTATTGACAGAAAGACTCTAATGAAAGACATAATTAAAGAAAGCCAATGAAACACAATAATCTGGCAGTAAATAAGCGGCTAGTCATGTTTAGCGTTGTGTCAACAGAAAGAAAAAACCTTCCAGAGGAAGAGGAGATTACCCTTCAACATAGGAAAAATGCTTTTGGAAGGAGATATAGCTCAGGAGGTGCTTTTCCAGTTAAGCAAGAGAAAAGAGCAGCTCCAGCCATTCCTGCCCTGCCTGTGCTCTCGCTAGCACATGCGCAGCACTGGAGCCCCTCGCTGTCAGCTCACCTTGATGCCGGAATAAGGAAGCACTTGAAGTTCTGGTTTTGTTTTTTTTTTAAAAATTAAGCTCTACCAATTCAGATCATTACAGCATAGCATTTTTCAGATAATTACTTGTATTAATCTTTAAGCCCCATATCTGAATATTCATATGCTGAAACATTATATTTGATAATTAGAATCAATTAGCTGTCATGGTAATTTTAAACATGCACAGAGGCTTCAGCTGAAGAAAACACTAGGAGGAAACACTGCATATCATTCTAAGTTTAAGCAGTCTAAATGATTCAGCTTTCCTACTGAGGCTGGACATAGCTAATATTTGCCTTTGGGTTTTGGTAAGGAGTTTCATCACTTTAAATTGCAAATATTTCTTTTCAGATTTCTTTTCCTTTTCAGCGCTTCCTGAAAGTGCTTTAGAGAACCTATTTCCAAGATGGCAAGTGATGTTCTGACATCTTTCCTAATGGTTTCATCATTACAACCAGCTTAATAATTTAAAAATTAATACCGCACCCTAGCTGCCCAGGTATCACATTTAATTCCCATTTTACCAACTGCAGCTACGGAGCATTTTCCTATATTTGCCTATATGTGGTGTCACTTTTGCTTTCATTAGTTCTGTAAGCTTCTTAAACTGTAAAATAAATTATTATATACCTTTTCTACATAACAGTAATTCCTGTTGCTAGGTATTAAATATCCTGACTTTCATGGCATACGGGAAGAAATAATGTTGGCTTGATTTATTCTATTCTACCTCTGTTGCTGAAGGTGTGTGCTTGAACCTAATACTTCCCAAATCTTAAATTTACCATTTGTCCAAATTTACCATCACAAGATTTCACTAGCATCTTGGGATAAACCTGTCATTCTGCTAGTGTTTGAGGAAAAGACCCACCAGGGCAGGATTCAGCCAAAAATATTCGTATTATTATCTTGTTGTTCCTACTTCTTTCTATTGTAAACTCTCCACTCCCCACAGGCAAACTGTCAAAATCAAATTGTTTCATTTAAAAGCGGATTTCTCTGGAATCCAAACAACTTCATACTCATAAAAATAAATGTGATATGAACAGCCAGCCCAACAAAGTGATAGCATCTGTACTCACTCTAGTCTGATTAGTTATCACCCTTTAGACAAACCATACTTAAAGTATTGCATGTCAGAAAGTGAACCTGCATTTTCTCCCTCAAGGGCTGTCATTCATCCTCAGCGTTCCCGCAGTGTCGATGCAGAGTGCAACGCCTAAGCAAGGACCCAGTATTCGGGATGCCCCCTCACATGTGGGCTCCAGGTCTGGCTCTCCCTCGACACCTGTCTTGCAGGTAACATTTCTCCACATTATCACCTGCATCGCTGACTCCTCGAGCCACCACTCTGAAGTTGCCATTGTATGATGGAACATGAGAAAGGACAAAGTATGTCAAATGCATTTTTAACTTCTTATTCAGTGTAAGAGTTGCCAATAATCATAAACTTATTGGATACCTTTAGGAAGCCCAGTGCTTTGATAATTTAGGAAATCAATTTTCCTTCTACCTTTAGGAAATTGAATACTTCCCCATAAATGAATGTAATCAGGTTTACTGACCATGCACTTGCGTGAGAGCCTTGCTATTTCAGGGAGTCTAAGTTGTAGGCTGGATTTCAGCAGTGAGCTTTGCTTTTCTGGCTTTACCTCTCTGCTAGGGAGATTTTCATGCAAGCTGATATGGTAATATGTCTTGCCTAGAGCCTAGGACTGCTTTTCCAATCAATAGAGACAGGTATTTCCAGAGGGCAATTCATGATGGACACAGTAAGATACCAAAGTAAGGTGACACGGCCTGATGTTGAAAAGTATAGTCTTTCTTCCAATACATTGATGAAAAACTTAAATTGGAAATTTATTTGTAATCACTAAAATCCTATTATATGAGCCCTGTACACTGTTTTTTTTAAACTTCTATTATAACTGTTATTAATAGCAAACAGATTAAATTCTATAGGTCTGTAAGTATTTAAAATAAAATGTTACAGCGAATGACAGCAGAAAGTTCTTAAGAGAAAGCCTGAAGGGACCTGATTGACAGGATATTGTAGAGACTTTCTACAGAGTTCAGGGGGTCTTAGAGTAAAGTCCCAGATCTGAAAGAGTTTGACTATCAGATTCACTATTTGCAATCAAGAAAGCATAAACACTAGATTTACGATCACAGCTAATCTGCCATGTGTACACTAACAGAATCACTTCCAGCTGTAATGATTTGGACTGGAGGATAAGAAAATAATTGTTAAAGACAATATTATGGTGAATCCAGCGTTTGGGGCTCCCTGCCCTCAGGCAAGCTCAGTTATAACTAATACACCTCCAGCATAGGATAACCTCACCTGTTTTTAAAACTTCCAGTGGTGTTTTTTCCACAAATCCTCTATCCTTGCCAGATTATTTCCATGTTTTACTGTTCCTATAAATAGATTACTGTCTATAATATCTAACTTATTGCTGCAAACCTTGATGCAAACTGTATAGCTCTTAATCTGTCTTATGCAGGTGCAGTTACAGGAGGAAACATTTTAATAAGTGAGAATTTGAAGAGTTAAAGATATATTTACAAGATACTAAAATTATACAGGAAACTTTCAGAAAAAAAACTCCAAAAGTTCTTTTTCTGCTGCAAAACTCCTTTGAAGTGGATAAATGCTTGCACAATATGACTCTCCATGCAGATGGATGGGATGCTGGCACAGTTCAGTTGCATTATTTCCAAGCTGCTAATGAGTCAATAGTAACAGTGTCACATGCTATTTTTGAAAAGACTTCAGGACATTAAGAAATTGAAAAAACACCCATATAACAACCAAACCTGCACATTTTCAGAAATTTGGTTGCCAAAAACTTAGTCAAAATCTTGGCTTTTCCCCACTCGATGGGTCTATAGATGAAAGTTTTTGATGGTATTTTATATATAAAATATACATAACATACAACATTTATGTTGTATGTAAACCTCGATGAGATACAAACAGGGACAGCGCTGGCAGATTCCTCCTTGCCTCCACCCAGGCTGGGATGTCTCCAGCACATCCCACCACACACAAGTATCCACCACCAAAATGAGGAAGGAAGGGAACATAGGAGCTAAATAACTTGACACCAGCTGAGAGCTCCTCTGCAGTTCCCAGCAGCTAGGACCAGGGTTCACATGCTTTAAACGGTGCCAGCTACCAGGGCTGGCAGGTTGGTCCTGAAACGCTGTAGTGTTTTTTATCATCAATGTGCTTTGCATGTCTCTCAATGCCATTGCAAGAGCTCCCATGTTGCTCTTAGGTGGATACTCTTGTCTAAACAGAATTAACATATCCTAAAGGAATATCTTTATTTTCCCGGTGTACATCCCCCTTTGTTTTGTAAGATGTGTGAGTAGTGGCATCTCCGAGACTTCAACCACAAACCACCTCCAAGGCTTCCATCCCAAAGTCCGACAGGAGCCACGTGCCTGCCAGGCTCTGCCCCCACATCACTTTAGGGGGAACAGGGACAAGGTTCCTGCTCCCCCACGCCAGCTCTGCATGCCACAGTCCCCAGGACAGAGCCGTTCCTAAATCACCCACTAAGCAGCCATTTCTCCTTGTTTAATCCAAATTCAGTCAATTCCTGCTCTTAGGGAAGCACAGCACTCATGCTGGCTTTGCTTCTCAGATTGGCCTCTTGGCAGTTTTGGATGCTAAACATTCCAGGATATTCCAGAGGTCAAAATAGTAATTACAAAAAGCAGGTGCATTGTTAAGATTTTTAAACGCCCACAATTATTGCAATGGGCATCACAAGGTGCTTTGCTAGAAAAGGATTCACCTGCACACTGTGGATTCAGAGAAAGTGAGGATGCCACAACCTTATGAAAATTAAGTTAACCTTATGAGAATTCCAACAGCAGAGTAAATCAGAATCTAACAGCAGACCTGGCGGTACGCTGAGGCTCAGGCTTGATCTGAACCTGGACAGAACAAAAGCCAGGGTGGCACTTCTTTGCTGCACTGATTATTTACAAAGGTGTATTTCTTGGGGTGTAAATTCTTGTTTTATCACTATGAGAAAAAAAAATAGTTCATTTAAAGTTTTTAATACATACAAAGTCTGCTAATTTTTACAAGGCTGCTCTTTCATTCCATTTTTCTGACATAAAGATTGCTTTCTGTGCTTTATCATCTGTCCTTATTTAATCCATTTCAAAAATATCTGTGCAGCACGAAACGTTGCCGTTGATCTCAGTAAGTGTCTTCTAATAATTGCAGGTTTTAGGAAAGCTAAAGACAAAACCTGACTGAAATTAAGCTTGTAATGAAAAAGAACAAGAAAAAAATGAGTAGGAGTATGGTAATTACATGCTTACGACTGTGACAGTAGGCAAAAGAAAACAGCAGCAGATGGTATCTAAATCTAAAGGAAAATGTAAATGATGCTGAACACAGACAGTTCTCTAAATAATGGTGTATTTAGCAACAGGTAGATGTTCCGCCTAAAGAAGTGTGCCTGATGATTCGAGGGTATCCATCCTATACAGGAGGGACACTCCAGTCTTCTTTACTTGGATGAGAAATCACTTTATCAATTTCAATGTATTGCAGGGCCTTTACCTCACTTTCCCAGCCTTCTTTATAATTTTGTGTACCAATACATTTACATTAGATTTGATATTTGTCACTGATAGTCACAAAACCTATCACCTTCTTCTGTGACCTTGGTAGCCTTAACATGGCTATTTGCAACATAGCCTCTGGTTCAGTAGTAGCCAGCCTCTGGTTCAGCGGGGAACATAAACATAACACTAAAAGCCAACAACAATTATCATAGCATTTTAGGATGTGCTCCCAGGAAGGCTGCTGAGCGTTGTAATAAAAGTGTTATGTGAATCAGTGCAATAGAAAAATCAGGTCTCCCCAGTTTCCCATGTCTGTGCCCACAGTAGAACACG
Source organism: Anhinga rufa (assembly GCA_013400875.1). Lineage (NCBI taxonomy): Eukaryota > Metazoa > Chordata > Aves > Suliformes > Anhingidae > Anhinga > Anhinga rufa. The sequence goes on from VZTV01038858.1 coordinate 24,697, forward strand.
AAGGATAAAGAGGACCCAGGCAGGAGGTCTACCCAGCAAAGTGCTGACTTACAAAAGAGTTTTTTTTAAAGAAGGGTAGAAAGCAGGGCGCATGTGCAGTCCGAATGTTTCATCAGCAAAAGCTTGTGTGTCAGGTCTGATAAACTGCTGGCTGAAACACCAGCCAGCTGCCTAGAAGCCTCTTTCCAACTATGAATTACTGGGTGTGTATGAACACAGTTAATAAGTTTCTTGGGCCCTGTTCTGCTCACGTTGTTGTAATTCTGGAATCAGCAATGTACAACCACTCTGTAGAGCCAGGCAGTATTTGTCTAAAGATATTTTTACTCATACTTCATTCCTCCTTTGCAATGCAAAAGAAAGAAGAGGAAGGGAATATATATCTGTGCATTTTTTTGTATTTAAATACTTATATATTTATATTGCATATAAATATGTATGTGTTTTACAAATGTATTCATCCAAAGGAATACTACAAAGGCCATGAAATCTATTATCTGTTAACAATTAGTCAGTTATTTTTATAAAAAATATTAGCATTTAGAAATTATAATTATTTTCACTTCTCCTATGTCAAGAGGACCAAAAGATTATTGCTGCCTACCAGGAAACAATGAGTATACATAGGCGGTGAGATCGTAGTCTCAGAAGAACTTCTGATTACTTTAGATTATTTCCTCTATTTTTTGGCCAACTTGCACAGACTTCTTCCAAGGACTGAGGCATGTTCTCGCCTATGGTAGAAATGAGCAGATTAGATTGAGTTGATTAGGTGGTGAAGATACAACCTGTGCCTTTCGAATTTTACTTTTTTTTCCTACATAAATCAAATTCCATGTGTGTTCCAAAACCTCCATTGGCTTGAAAGAGTTTTCTGAGGGAGGTGAGCATTCAGTGTGGCCCCACACACCTTGCTCAGCTCACCTGCACCACCTATGAGCTTCCACACCGTGGCCTGAACCAGCGGCACCCTTTCTGTTTTGCATTATGCTCGACACCTTCAGTACACGGTCCCAGGCTGCCTTACGATGTACTTTCCCTTTCCCCTTTCCACCTCAGTTTCTACTGGCCCATGCCATGGCCTGCAGATGGGCTGATGAGTTACTGCTTGTTATTCTGTATGTTTTGCTTCTTTTAATAGATGCAGGTACACACGCAGCTGAAATGTTTTCCCCAGGAGCCTGCGGTTCTTAATCATCCTATTAAAGTGATTGTGTATTTGCCATAATTTTCACATTAAATTATGTGAATAAGATAAAATTATGTGCTTTAACTGCACACGCAGAGCTGTTCAAATTATTTGTTGTGAACAGCTGATTGAATTTAGTTCTGTTTGTTGTTTACAAATTGTTCCTTGCCTGTTCAGAGTTTTAGGGAGCTGCTGAGTCACTGAAGTTGTTCGATTCTTCAGATATTTTGGCTGGGGTAGGGGGAGCATGAGCACTATGGTTTACAGCGAGCTGATCTGAAATGCCACAGGGCACCTTGCAGACTAGCACCTAACCTCGTGACATGCTTGGTCTTCAGTAGGCTATCAGAGTTTTTCTCATCATTAATGCATGTGTGCATGGAGTCGCCCTACAGCAGCTTAACAGAAATAGCCTCAGTGCTAGCTTGGCTGCAGCAGCCTCTATGGATAGGGCACTGAAGCATTAAGTCATCAAAATGGACACATGTCCTGATTTCTGTTTATGTAGACTGTATATTTTTGTCTTTCCATACCACGTTCTTCAGTCTTCTGGTCCAACTGGCCAGCATAAACCAAGAGACCTTCCAGGCAGCCATTTAGTGTCGTTTGATGTGGTGTAATTGCTTATTTTAAATGTCTTGCTTGCCTGAACAGAGTGGGTAGATGTGCACATCGCTCCTGCCTCGGAGCAATGGGATGAAGGCAATGACTTCAGGTATCTTCTGGTACTTCTCAAGAATCAGTGAGAAGAAAAAGATATTAGCTACCACACTGACCATGAAGACCTCTCCTGCTCTGTTGTTTGTTTTTTAAATCATTTGACATGTTTGTATATTGGGGTTTCAAGAATTCTGGTTTTTTTTGTCTTGCAGAAGGCAATGTGCTTGCATATGGGGTGTTTGAAAGGCTCTAAACATTTAAGAAGACGTCTCCTATTTAGGAATGCTTCCTGTGAACTTCTACTCAAGAAATACAATACTGTTTTAGAATTAGTCTCTCAGCTTTTCCAAAATACATTTGTGTATAACATGCAGGTATGTGCACTGTTAGAGTTAATTTAGCTTGCAGAAGTTTGAAAATTGTGCCTTTGCCTTTAGAACAACATATCAGTGAGCTGAAAAAAACTACCAACCACTACCGTGAATACTGCTGCCACCATCCCCTGCCCTCCCACTTTGCGTTCATAAGAACATGTTATAGAGGCAAGCACTGGTGATGCTACTCAGTCTATTTGTACATCTAGTACTGTTTGACTGAAGGAATGAAAAACAAGGACACCATTTTCTTGCTCCCAAGTCTCGTCTCTCTCGCCTCCCCTCCCTCTGGGATGTTTTGCATGAGCATACTGCCAGCGTGTTTCTTTTAGGTTTTCTCTTGTTATTTTCTTGCCCCTTATGCTGTTTCTCTCACAGTCATCTATGCCATCCCAAACAAGTGATCAGCTTTTGAGAGATGGCTAGTTGATGACGGGAGGTGGTTACAGCCGAATTTCAGGGAGTTTTCTGTACAAACCATAATAGATGTACAATGCTGGATGTGCCAGTTATCCACATCAGTCCCCACGTCTTCTTACATGACACCTATCTCTCTTGGGACTGTCACTGTTCTCCAGATCTCTGTTTTTTGCCAGCAGAACAACATTACAAAACTTTTTTTCACCAAAACAGGGTGGTTTTCAGCAGTGACTCAGACTGTGGGTCTGTCTCTGGGAGGCTGATGCTTAATGTATAAGATATTGTGCATACAACTTAGAGAGGGGCAAAGAGGCAAAGGCAATAGGGTACTGTGGATAACATGATTAAAGTGATCTCCTAAGTACAGAAAATATTTTTATAAGCTCAATGTTAATATTAAACACGAAATTCCTATAAGAAAAGCAGTCTTAGGAAGCAACAAGCGAAAAACAAAATATCCTCATAATAGTACCAGTCCAATGACTTAAAAATTTCTAGTCTGGCTCTTGGAAACTCATGAGTTCAGCTTAGAAAATAACAAAATCTACAGAAAAAATATAATTGAGGGCATTTGTATTTGGCCATGGTTTCTCCAGATGCCTGCAAACTTCTGGTCTTTAGCTTTCCTCTACAGCTCTGAAGGGTAGAAATTTATTTCTTTTAAAAAACCAAAAGGTGAGATTCTTCCAGGGAGATCTCTAGTATAAATGCATGTGTTGGCAGCATTTTACCAGAGCTCAAATGCCATCTTTATATTAGTGGTTTGTTTACAGCAGCACCTACAATGTGCTGGACCTTCTATAAACATTCAAGTGGGGATGGCTCATTAATTTTGATGTGGAAAATCATCATAGTTTCACAGGACGAATCAGATAAAAATGTATCTCTTGGTGAGCCACAATGACTGTCTTTGAATTCCTGATAAAGAAGTCTACCAAATGCAGTGACAAAGTGGCTGGGCAATTTTATCATGATGCCAGTAGGTTTTGTGTGGCTTCAACAGTTGAGAATTTGTTCTTGTTTCCTCTAAAAAGCCTCTTTAAAACCTGACTTACACAAAAACATGACCAAGGTCCAAAATATTTCAAGGTAGCATTTTCAGATACAGAAGTCACAGGAGACTTTGGGGTTTTCTTCTGCGGAGTGGGGTTGTTTGTTTTTTGGTTTGTTTTTTGTTT
>VZTV01038858.1:28758-43633 GCA_013400875.1 Anhinga rufa
TTTTCCCCTAATAACAGACATTTATTGTATTTTAAATTGGGAATGGATCATTTCAACATCCTTAGCAGTTCATGATACTTCTATAATATCTTTCTAGAAACTCAACACCTCTCTCCAGACTCTGTTGGAATGGCTGTGATGATTCAGAGCCATACCTGTGCCTGGTATGGGCCAAATTCTGTGGACAACAGGAGGCAAACAGAACCCTGGCTTGGCTTATTTCACATGTGCTCCACTGACTGTCCATCTTCCTGCCATGGAAAGGATATAGCACTATTTCATCCTTCACACTGAACATGAAGTTCATGTCAAAACATAAACTCGTGGAAGGAATGCTTCTTCAACCCTCCCATTTCCTACCCTGAGCTTTTACTAGCTCTCTTCCAGGTCCCTTTGGGTGAAAAATACTCAGTCTTCTCCTTCCTGCTAGAACCTAAAATTCAGAGTAATATTATTTTATTTGAAAAATTACAGTTATCAATATTGGGGGAAAAATAAAATATCCCAGCATCTGCTTCTGAAGTCTCTGATTTGGACTGGAAATCTTCAAATGCCACCATTTAGGCTGTTCTTTGTTGGCCATCTCACTGACTGCTTCAAAAACGGGAACTATTTGAAAATTCAGGAATAGATAAGTTCAGGGAATATTTTTTAGGACAAATAGGTGAGTAGAAGCTTTCAACCTTAATCCTCTTTTCTATGTTTTTCAGTTTTTCTCTGAAAAAGTGGTTATCTTTCTCCCCAACCCAATCTCATGCTTCTTCTGTTCTCATTTCCCAAACACTAGCCCTAAGAATCTAACAAGTTCCCTGCAGATTACAAGGAGGAGTTCCAGGGAAGCTCTATTGACATATTTTGCGCATACCTGGTCATAGTATTTCTTCTCAACCAGCATTAATGGTGCATTTTCAAAAACAGGGAAAGTTTGCTCTTTATCGTCCCCAAAGTTAGTACCAGTAAGGCACCAAGCAAGTGGCCAGGTGAAACCACATCATTCTCAAGGGCTTATTAGATTTGATTTTCAGTCTGCTAACAGCAAATCATCCAGCAGTCAAGGAATTAATAATACAACTAAAGAATGTGATAATCTGAAAAGTACTCTCTGGAGACTCATACTGCTTTAAGAATGATGGATTACTTCCGAAGCCAAGATGGAAATTCGTCAATTAATTTATATGAACACTTTCATTAGCAAGAAACTGATTTTATAATGCTGGATTTTCTCCAAATCACATAAATTCTGCACATCACTTAATGTTGAAGGTGGCATGGTTATTGACAATATAGTACCATCAGTATTCAGATTTACAGTGACTCATTAAACTGATCCTTGATGACCTTCTTGCAGTGGTATAATGTGTGCAGTGAAACACTGCTGTGAAATTTCAGTAAAACCAGATACCATGTGTCTCTGAAGAATAACTATCAAAGTTGTAACACTCAAGCAACATATTTTAGCATTTTAAAATTATAATAGAGCAACAAACAGTAGAGAGAACATTTAGAATTAAACCAAAGAGGCAGATTTAACAGCTTACACTTTGTTTCTGGTGAAGCTGTTGACTTGATGGTCTCGGTCCTTCAGTGCGACCGTAGGGCGCTGAAACGTTACCGGAAATCATTCTGTTCATTATAGTGGCTCTAGATGCCATTCATTAGCTAAATATAGAAAAATAAACTTTTGTATTTAGGCAGATACAGGGTAGATCATAGAAGCAGAGTCTGTTTTTCCATTACACTTCCAACTTTTTTCCAGATTATACTGTAAATCTACAAGTTCTGCTTGTGAGAGCCTGACCCAACCTGGGAGCCACCAGGAGCTGATAAGTGAGCTGGGTTAGAGCTGTGGCATGCCACTAGGAGACAACCAAATTAATGATTCCATTGACCTGTGAGTTAGAGGGCTCACAAAACTATAATAAATAGGAATGTGATTTTAACGCCTTTTACATTAAAAAAAACCCTGAAGCTGTGTAATCAGATCCAGATCTGAAATAAGAAATAGATCTCAAATTTAAATCTCCCTGGTGTATTCAAGTGAGATTATGCTGCCATTGATCTTTATTAACCTAGGTATTGAACATCTGTCACATCTAAACCTCAAAAAGTAATTCCATTTTTCATATTTTTACATGCTGACAATAAGGCTGGCTGAATTTTGTTAGAACTTTAAATGATGGTTTACCCTGAATGCTCTTTTTCGTTGCTCTTAGGATAGAAGAGAATTAATAAGAATGATTGTGCTGTTGACATAAGTGGTGCATTGAATTCTAGAAAGCAGCTTCTGCAAATTAAAGTGAGAGTTAATGACTAGAATAATTAAAATATCAGGTGGTTGATATTAATTTATATAATAACAGGTGTGAATTGTTACTAACTGCTTTCTCTAAACCACATCAGTATTTCAGAATATAGAGTACAGATTTGGAATGCAAATGAGAAAGCTTTCTGTTCATAATTGTGAGTTGATATTACTTTTCATAAATATTATTTCAAACATGCAGAGGAGGATTTTTGCTTGCTTGTTTTGCTTTCAAAAAGCAAAGTGTTGGCTTGGGCTGGTTTTCGTTTGTTTGTTTGTTTGGAGTGTTTTTTTTGTTTGGCTTTATTTTGCATCTCATTCTCTTTGAAGAGCCCATTCTTTATATATATTTTTATCACAAGCCTAGTTGGGCTCCTTCCATATGGGCACTTACCACACTGCCACGCTTGAAGCTACATCCCGGGTCTCTATATTTATATATCTCTTTAGATCTGCATATGTCCTAGTCCATATACCCTTTTCTGGCCTTGAAAGCCACTGTGCCTATTGATGCTTCACCTTCTGAGACAGGACCTTTCAGCTGCTTTTAGCGCCAGTCTACTCTGGTCATTGCAATTCCTCAGTATGGAATGAAGGGCAGGATGATTTATTATTTAAGCCACTGGGGAAAAGTGCTTATTTTTATATGGATTTCATAGGCGTTGCAAGACAACTTTAAATACGTCTATAACTTCTTCATAAAGTCTTCATAAATCTCAATGCAAAGCAATCCTTATGGAGCTATCATTTAATCTTATTTTTTTTCAACATTTGCTGTTCATCAGTCCTTCAGCTTTTTCTTTATCTGTGTCCTGATTAGGAAAAATAGAGCTTTCCAAATTGCCCACACCTTCTCTTAGAATAGTATTAAGCTAAAAGAGTAGACATTTGCAGAGCAGTGCAATGCTGCTTTGTAGTATTTTGCTGAAAAAAACCCCACTTTTGGAATTGCTGCTGTACCTTGAGAGCTCCAGTGTTATCTCCAGTGTGATGTTGGCACTCCGGCCGTGCTCTGATGACCTTCACAGAAGGTCGGACCTCCATCTGGGAGCGTGGCTCATGGGGAGAGGTAAGTGCTTGAAAGGTCTCTGAAGATCAGTTTAGAATCAAGCAAAGTAGGCTGAGTAGAAAACTGCATGGGATATTGTTTAATCCAGCCTGTACAAACCACCAGACACAGGGGAGGGGAAGATGGGTTTAACCTCTCTGAGCCTGGCACTATGGCAGATGATTAAAGGCACTTATATATCTGAAAAGGCAGATTAAGTATGTAAACATGCAGCTATAAAGTATCTTTATGTTCACTGCCTAAACTTTTTTCACAGGCTTTTGAAAATCCCATTCTTAGAATTTTTTACTGATAAATGTATTAATTTCAGGTACATATGAGTTGAAATGTTACACTAAAAATTGTCTAGTTGATACAGCCCCTCTGAAATGTATGAAAGATGTAAAAATGTCCTTTTCTGCCTAATGAGCACAGAACAGATAATGAGCATGTGAGCACTGTTTAAAATTTTCATGTGAAGCAATAATTCAAATCTCCGTCAAAATAAAATTGGGTAACTAGTTGGGTTGAAAGGATAGAGAAGCTACTACAACAACTCATCAACAAATTGTCCTGCAAATCTGAATGTGGACTTGGTGGGCTTGTAAGTCTCACCTAGACTTAAACTGGTTATGCATGCTGTAAAATGGTGATTATATCAGTGGAAGATGACAGAGAATGGCTATTTAGTGACCTACTGTTCCAGGCACAAGACTGTATTCACTGTGATAGCTTCATTGAATTTTGCAGCTCAAAAATCATATTAGAGCATTACAGTGAAATACAAAAATGACATCTCAAGCTAAATGACATTTAAAAAGAAATTAAAGACTAGTAAGCATGTTAGACTAAGTGTATGGATGTGATTTAAACTTGGAAAATTAAGGAAATACCAGAATAAAGACCTAAAACTTCTATGTTAATCACCTGAAGCCAAAAAACTTTCATAACTATTTATTAAGGACTGAAAAGGACTGAGAAAACTTCTTGCCACTAGGCTGGCACAAAGAAGCAGAAGCAAAAGTGGTACTAAAATTATCCATTAAATCAACTGTAAAAATCACTGACCCTCTTTCCATGTATGCAACTGCTCCAATAAGAAAGGAAAAAGGCTTTTGGAAAGTTGTATCCTCTTAGTGAGTATGAAATAGAGCTTCTTTGGGCTCCTGCTGGATAGTTGGTAGGTGTACACAAAGCTGTTTATCCTGCAGTGTTTCCATGCCGGCATAGCAGCGTACTGCAGCAGGAGGTGATGCTATCGCAATTTATATGACTTGCATGTGCTTTTGTACTCCCTCCCTCAGGCTTATGGTATTATGACTGAATTCACAGAGACGAATTACAAAGATAAATGGTAAAGAGTCACATTTGCCTCCAAACTCAGCCATTTCCAGACCCATAGCAAATATATCACATGCCAATTTTTAAAGGTTAACTGTTGAAAGTCGTTGGTGTGAAACTACTTGTACCCTCTTTTAAGTTAACTCATCTCTGATTCGGTGTTTCTCAAAAAGGTCAACCACCTACCACAGCATGATAAAAGAGGCAAGTAAATCTGGTTGTATAACTCCGTCACTGACTGCTGAAATCTACTCTTTGGGATGATGTCCCATATTCGCTGAAAATAAGGAGCTGAAGTTAGAAGGAAAAACCACAACTGTACATGGATAAAAGAAGGGAAAGTAGTTGGTAACAGAAGCTGAAAATACGTGACAGGCTTAAACTATCCAGCCAAAAACTGCATTTCTTCACCAGCATAGTCAATAACTTAATTTACGTTCATTTTTCAGTGTTTTTTAGCCACACAGAGCTCAGCATCCTGGTAAAAGGAATACTTGGATACTCCTAACAGTCTTCTGGTGCCAGCAGATTAAATTTGGGCTAGAGGTTACCAAGATTCATTACACTTATACCAACATATGTAAGTAGACATAGTTTTAGTAGATACAGTTTTATTGGCTTCAGCATTCCCAAGCTGAGTTGCAGCTATTGAGATCTGTCTTTGAGAGGTTTGCGTACTTGTAGTTACTAAGATGGATGAGAAAAACTGAGATACGGGGTGATAAGAGTTGTGATAATTAAACAGATAAAAAATGAATAGCTGGACAGCATGACATGGATAGTCAAGGAGAAGCCAGCCAGCTCCCACTCTTTTATGATTGTCAGGGCTCTGCATGGGAGCAGATGACTGATGGCTGGTATTATCAAGGAGAGTGGAATATGTCCTGTTTGAATCTTTTATTTGTTTAACCTTCACTGTATGGGTGAGATTGTGCAGCTGAATTTCTTATTACGTGGAAGGGATTTTATTTTTTCTTTTATATCAGGGATGATCAAAGTTTAGCAAAGTCCTCGTATAAGTAGCTGTTAAAATGGATCTGTAATTATAAAAGGAACATATCCATCCTGAAGTTTTTTCTCCTGTCGCTTCTGCAGGGTTGCCTATTTTCCTACCACACTAAAAGGAAGAGAGATTAAAAGCACAGAATTTAGAAAAAAGTACCTGTTCTAAAGACATGGAAAAGGTAGATAAATAGAAAACACTAATAAAATAATAAATCTGGTATCCAGATTTATTGGTTTTGTGGTTTGTATCTATCTAAAGGTTAAATAGCAGTACTATGCATTTCAAAGAAAATGAACATTTTAACTCCCGAGTGCATAACCATAGCAGTAAATAGGGCACACATCAGTTCAGTATTATTACATTCAGGGCAGGCATAAGCATCTTATCTCAGCAAAAGATATTCACACATCTGAAGTTCCTAGTAAAATTCCTTTGAACTTGAGTGTTTTCCAGTGTAAAGGTGCTGGACAATCAAAAAATAATTGCACAGACAAGTACACTTGACAGCTATTAGGCCATTTATTTAATAATGCCTGGACTAAAATGTAGTAAGGTCACCTGCATTAGTCATAGTTCTGCTGTGCCCAAGTAGGCATAAGCACTAGTCATGGCCAGTAAAGAGCACCACAGTCATGGTCTTCAGCATCTGATGTTACCAAGGTCTTCAGCAAACAGAGCCTATCTAATTTTAACTAATAGACATCAAAGAATTTCCCATCAAATCCACTTGTTGCTATCAAATAAAAATAACTTCTCGTTGACATCACCTCATACGTGAGAACAAAGCGTAAGGACCTCTAGGTTTGTAAAGTAAATCTCAACGAGCCTGAAACGTTATTTCTAGGTAGAAAGAACTGACCTGTCAGGACTAAGATAGTGGTTTCCACCTTCAGTCTGGTTATCAGAGTGATTTAAATTTGGCTGGTTAGTTCCTCGTTTTCCTGTGCATGCCAACCATCCCCAAGAATATGACTGGGTAGCCTTCGTGGAACTCCAGAGAGAAGCCACCTAGGAAACTCCATCAGTTCGTAACACAAAAAGTCATGTATGGTCCTGGTCTATTGTGGTGGCAAAAAAATCTACATATGCCAATGAACAAGCCAAATTAAACTGCTAACAAATTGTCTGCTGTCATTGCTCCATGTTCCAAAACTATTTCACATTGCTACCTGCACAAAAACATCATTAATCCCTTCTCAGCTGCCAAAAAACCCCTTCTTGACAAGCTGCTGTTATATTTGCTATACAAAAATATATGGCATATAGAATGTTATAGGGGTGGTAAATAGAGTGAGATAAGTAAAATATAATTCCAAATGCTAATGCAATGATTGGATTGTTTGTTTACTTCTAGTACTTAATTTAAATGATGCTGTCTGGGAACTGGAATCCCATCATTTCAGTTATAGGAAATTATGTATGTATTTTCTTCGAGCCCTTGCTGCCAAATACATTGCTGTTATTTAATGGTATCTGCAGAACAAGCATGGGCTGGAATTGTCTAAGAAATTTAAGAATACAACTATTCACGCAAGGGTGCATGATTATATTATTCATTCTGCAATCTTTTGCCTTTTATAGGCTTACAAGATTCGTTGACAAGAAAACAGATTTAATACAGAGGGCACATGGTATTTTTACAGCAAGTTTTCTACTTGCACTTTATTTTTTCTGTTTTGAATGATACTTTGGTGAATGTCTTTTCCAAGAATCATATCAAATAGGCAAAAACTGTAATAGCAGTTAAAATGTTTTAAACAGAACTGTATTTGGAAGTGTGCGCCGCAGTCTTTCTACCAAGCATATTAAGAGATGTTTTGTTTAGCTGCAGACTTTTGACTGGCTAAAATCATACAGCTGGCTCTTCATTTGGTATCATTAAGGCTGTAACACTGAAGCTAACAGAGCAAAGTTGATTTTCACCAGCTGATATTTTGACCAGTGTTTATTAAGTTCATTCTTTCCTAGATATGATCTGCATCTTTCCTGAACCTCAATACTATCCTGCTGTACAATTCTGTTACTTAAAAGCCAATAATAAAGCACAAATCCTGCTGTCATAGAGTCATAAGGCCAGAAAAGCAGCAGCAGCTGCAGTGGCAAGATGAGCAGACCATGCAGAGGAATACAAAATCCTTTGCATGTCATGGAAGACGTGCACAAAGCAGGCCAGAATCAAGAAAAAACATGAAGTCTGGGTTTGTGAACTAAGCACATGCCAGTAATCAAACCTCTCCTTTCATACGCAAGATATGTCTGGCTGTATCCACAAGAAAAAGCTTTGTTTCAAGTCCTCCTCCCAGGTTAGAGAGGGGGTGCCATGCCACAGTGCTGCAGTGATCCTTATCCCATGCCCTTTTTGTTAGGTTTAGTTCTCAGAGTAAAAACACAGCCTTACAAAGCCAGAGGAGAAAACTATTCCTGTCATTAAACTCTGGAATCACAAGATATCCTTAAATATAAACAACCCAGGCAGGAAAGCTAAGGTGAGTTACTCGCTTCAGGTATTTTCCCCAGATATTATGGTGATTGTCAAAAGGTGGACTTTCAGGGAAAAGGGGTCCAAAATTTTGACATAAATTTTAATGATATTCAACAGAAGTTGTCCCCTCTAAGCTTTCCTCCTATACGAGAATAAAATGTAAAGAGTGTAAAAACTTTTTTGAATTGCAAAAATATACCAATTTTATACTTTAAAAACAACATTTTTCAGTTTTTCATTCAAAACAAGACTTCTTTATAAGTAACTCTCTTTTTTTTTTATCTATTTTTAAAGAAAATAGATTTACAAAGGATTAAATAACCCAACAAACAAAAAATTTCATTCCAGGTTAACTCAAAACATCTTTCTACATTCTTCCTGCCTCTCCCCCCAAACTGGGGCTTATTTTGGTTCAACTTGAATCTTGTTTCTGATTTTTCACCAAACTGAGAAACCCCACTACTCATCCAGCTCCACTAACAGAAAAGCCTCGTGCAGAGAAATATGTATGAAGAGACGGGCTATGTAACGCTCACTACGACTACAGCCAGGCTGATAGAAGCAGAGCTCATGGATGCCGCGGGCTGCCGGGCTGAGGTCTATCGCTGCTGCCGCCACTGCCGAGCCCTTTGCCTGAGCCGCCGGATGGACAGGCTGACCGGCTGCTTCCCAAACTTCTTCATGATCTCCTTGATTCTTGCCAGGTTGGTTTTGGAGATGGTGAAGTCGCACTGGGTAGCTCCCATGTCGTAGCCGACTTCGCAGGTCTTGGTAGCAGCGGTGTAGCCCTCTGCCTTCACACCCACCACGTATTCCCCCGGGTTGAGGAGACGCCAGTAATCCCCATCAGCTCCTGGTAGGAAAAGAGATGGTTTTCAGGACAGAGGCCCTTTCTCCTTGTGGAAGTTGTTGTTCATGACAATACAGAAATACCTGCACATGGATAAGATGACAGCACAGGCAGCGACCCCGCATCTTCACACCAGGGGGGTGTCAATGAGGCTGCCCCACATCATAGACTCATAGGATCTCCTGAGTTGGAAGGGACCCACAAGGATCATCAAGTCCAACTCCTGTCCCTGCACAGGACACCCCCAAATTCACACCATGTCTCTGAGGCCGTTGTCCAAGTGCTGCTTGAACATCACCAGGCTTGGTGCCGTGACTGCCTCCCTGGGGAGCCTGTTCCAGCGCTCCACCACCCTCTGGGGGAAGAGCCTGTTCCTAATACCCAGCCTAACCCTCCCCTGGCACATCTTCCTGCCATTCCCTCGGGTCCTGTCGCTGGTCACCAGAGAGGAGAGATCAGCCCCTGCCCCTCCTCCTCCCCTTGTGAGGAAGCTGCAGCCCGCCATGAGCTCTGCCCTCAGCCTCCTCTTCTCCAGGCTGAACAAACCAAGGGACTTTAGCCGCTCCTCATACGGTTTCTCCTCTAAACCCTTCACCAGCTTCGCAGCCCTTCTCTGGACACTCTCTAGCAGCTTTATATCCTTAATGCACCGTGGTGCCCAAAGCTGCACGCAGCGCTCGAGGTGAGGCCGCCCCAGCGCAGAGTACCATCTCACGTACCCCTACTCGTCCTGCCAACCCCACAAGAAAACACACCTCAAACGTATTTTCCAAACAATGAGAAAAGGATAATGGGCTTCAATCCGGCCTAAGATTTCTGTCAGTTGAAGTCAAAAAGATCTTAAGTCAAAGGGTCACCTTGTAACTGTTAGTGATTCCTGAGGGGTATAAAAGACCTTCCCCAAACTAATTCTAACTAACCAGCGAAGAGAAGCTCCAGTGGGGTACAAATACATTTTGGTGTTATTTAGTATGCAAAGCGTGTGAATGCATAATGTCAACTCACACAGATCTAAGTAAATATCCCCTTCCATAAAATCTTACATTGAGTTTTATTACATTCATTTTCTTACTAACTATAATTCATTAGGATTCTTAACCACTTGCTTACCTGGTAAGTGCGTGAAGAGCGCTCCTGTAATTCACTCAACTCCTTATGCATAAAGCAAGAAGCAAGTTAACACCTGATTGAGTCAGGTCTTTCTGTTTCTTCTTTTTTCCCCATATATGATCTCAGGTTACCCATATGTACATAAGGATGGTTTTAGACTTCTTTTTAAATATTATTTTAACTAGCAAGTATGCTTAGCTGTGGACTGAAAATGGTGAAACACTAGTATCTAAAATTAGTTTTGCACTCCATCTTGGGAAAACCCACTGTGAAATGAAAGTGAATATTCAAATAAGCAATTCTATATATAAATAGAAATGCTACATCTCCTGTATGAAGAGTTTTGGTTTTTTTTAACACTGATAAGAACCGACAATTTTACTATCACTAGCCTTGAGTTGCCTGCAATGCAGTGTATTGCAAAAACTACAGAGGATTTGGATAAAAATATTACATGTGGGAAAAGATCAGACTAGCTAGCCTCTGTTTAGAGAAATATGATTTTAATTTAGAGCTTGGTAAAACAGTGAATATATTTGCAAACAGCAAGTGCTAGCAAAACAGCAATATCAACTATACCCTGGTATTGCAGTCTCTGAATGCAAGAATGCTGCTTCTATGTAAGAAGCACACCCGATCAGGTTAGTTCCTGCCCACCAGCTTGCTCAGGTGTTTTTTCAGCCAGTGTGACCCCACTTGGTGTGAGGATCAAGGTCCAGATTCTCTGTTTCTCAGGACTCAGGCATTTTCTGAAGGGTTCTCTGAGAAGCTCTGTATTCAGTTCTCCCTTACTATTGCGTCCATTGGCACCTTAATCAAAACACAAAATATAAAGCTGCCCAGGTTTCTTGAATTTATCCCTAAGGGCTCATTTTTAGCTGCAAATGCTCTGGCAATACTACAGGGCTGGCAAAAGTCTATGTATTGCCCTGTGCGTGGCTGTGAACGCATCCCTACTCAGAGGTTGGCTTTAGTCCCTGGATTTCAAAACTGACCCACATTTTTCTGACATATTTAACAGCCAGTTCATCACAACCCCGCACACAAGGCCAGAAAACAATCTACACATTCACACACCATCGGGAACTTATTACAAAGCTGGATATTAAACTGTTAGCAGGATGCACTTTACCTCCTTTCCATTTACAAGTAAGTAGATATTAGCATTTCTGTCAGCTGTCATTGCCCAGAATTTAATACCAGACTAAAAGGGTTTGGTTTGTTGTGGGTTTTTTTTTTGAATCAGATTAAATGTAATAGGTAAAAAATTTCAGAGCAGATGGCAAGAGAAACACAATTTAAAAAACAGATAAATTTAGTAAATAATAGGTTTGCTAAAAGAATAGGCTCCGGTGGGAGCAGGCTGGAGGCAGACAATCTCCTCCTATTGTGTCTGAAAAAGAATTGCCATGTCTGCTTAGATAAAATAACAATGCATAAAAATACAAAGATAACAATATTATAAATTAAACATGTCAGATGACTCCCATAAACACTTCAGTTAAGAGGAACACTCTGAGCCTGATAGGACAGACCTGTGTTACAATTTAGTGCCATATTTACACTTAAATGTACCAAATTTTACTAATTTAAATACATTATAAATATCTAAGCTAATGCTTTGTTACCTACAAAAGACTCTCCAGGAAAGCTAGCCATAGTGCTGCACACCCAATGCACGTAACAACTAAAACGGAACTTTTCTCTACTAAACAGGCAGCCAGGAAAGAGGCTGGAGAGTTATAATACCAGAATTATGCTTAGCTTAGACTGATGTTATTAAATATGCCTAAATGCTGCTTCAAAATCTTTGGGTTTTGTTACATGCTGTATACTGAAATCATATGAAACTTACCAAAATATTCATAAAAATTTCTCTGAACATTGTGTGAAGTTAAATTAATTATGCATTACTGCAAAAATCACACGGAAATGTGCGTCTTCCTTTGGACTCTGGCACAGGCTGTAATCCAGAGCTGTTTCACTAGAAGGAAACTATATTTCTTCATCAAGATTTGCTTTGAGATTTCCAAAATGTGCAATTACAGGAAGCAACCCACAAAACTGCCTTTGCACCATGGGGAAAAAAGGTGTCCAGGTGCATTTGGTCATCCAATAGATGAACTCTTTTCCAAAGGTTATCTCACAGAGCACAGTCCACATCTAACCGTAACAACATGTAATCGCTCAGACTTAATCAATAGTTACATCTGCATCAAGAGAAAATGGAATAATTTTCAACAAAGCTTTTACTCTCAGAATCAATGACTTCAATTAGCCTATTAATATTGTTAGCTTAGTGTCAGCAGCCCTCTCTTCCCATAAGATATATTGTACGTCCAAGAGAAAGTAAAAAAAGGTGCTTTCCATGCACTCTTTTTGTCCACAAAAAGAAGCAGAGAAATTTTCTCAAACAAGTAAATGTTATTAGAGGGCCTTTACAGACAACATTTATCTGGCTCTACAGGGTAGTTGACCACATTAATGTATCAAAGAAACAGTAGATACCTTACAGCTTAGTTCACTTTAAACAAAACTGATATGAATAGAGATAGTGGCCATAATTCTTCTCCTACTTGGCCTATTTTTATAACAAGGCAACTCAGAGGTTTAAATAGATACCTTTTTCATTTTAAAAGGTATAAATGAAAGAAGACTGCTGACAATTTGCCTTCTTTCTCTGGAGTTATACGTGTCATTTGAGCTTTCTGGCTCCAACATAAATCCTATGAGACATACATGAGACTAATGAGACATACATTGTTATCTGTATAATAGAAAACAAGATAGAACTTTTATGTTCCCATCTACAAAGTGATCCCCAAACAAGTGTCAACTTAAATGTCTCATTAAAAAGAAGAATTAAAAAGACTGAAGTAAGTACTTTTTACTAACAACTGCAGATGGCCTTGCGCCACAGCAGCTCAGCTCTAAGTCTAGATGTCAGTATAGCTGCAAGATTCCCTGAGCGTTACAGGGAGGGTTCTGGGATCTTGCACATTTATTACACATGTCACCAGGACTCCTTTCCCTATGCATGTTTGCTGTATTTTTCCTTCATGTGACAATCCAGTATGCCAAGAGCTGGAAATTAATCACCTATTGCATGTACTTGGCCTCAACCAGAGCAATATATTAATTCTGTTAACAGAGTAATACAACCTACAGTTTATGGCAGTCTTTCAAGACTGCCAAGACAAGGAAAAACAACTGTTTACTTTAATTCCCAGTATCATTTCCCAGTGGTCCCATTTTGAAATATTTAAGGCAGAATCATTATTGCCTAATTAAACATCTGTCATTCAATGTTTTGCAACAGAGACGCAGCAGCACTGAAACAAAATTAATCATAAACTAAGTTAGATATTCCAAGATTTATCTCAGATAATCTACTCAGATTTGTCTCAGATAATCTAGCTCAGATAATCTACTGTAGCAAACATTAAAGGTTTGGAAGTCTCTTAGCTAAAGCTCTATATGTTATTCCGTAGCCTGAAATCAGTTTACATGCCAAAGCGTGCCATACGGTACCTCAGTGGCGAAGCGCGTGAAAATGGCAGCAAATGAAAGGCCCAGAATGCCAGTCAGGATGTGAAAAATACATAAAATTAGTGTTCCTGCTTCTAATATTAAACCAAATCTAGAGTATGCAACAATATGATTTGTCTGATTATTCACCATGATGTTACTTTTCCATAACCATCCAACAGAAACCTTGTTAACCTCTTGCAGCCCGCACTTTGAGTGCAATCACTAAAGACTCCTGCTGACAGCTTGTTTTGCTATTTCCTTCCACATGGTCCTCTCCTTGCTATATCCCCTCTGTTGTTTCTCCATTTAAGATGACTGTGTGTCTTATATAACGGTACAGTACCTACACAAACGCAACAGCCATTGGACACTATCCCGCCCACTACCTGCCAACAACAATTTTCAGCTATTACTATTAATCCTGTAATTGGCTAGTGTCTGTTTAAAGCAGTTTTTACTTAGTGCCATAACTACTTTCCAGGCCATTAAATAGGCTTAGCGTTTACTCTGAATATACGTATCTGTGTTGGGTATAGATCAAGACTGTGCTAAAAAGGCAAGGTGCCATTTGTGCGTATTTTTTTTTTTAAACTCGACATATTGAAAAGTAATTCACCCGTACAAAGCAGTGTCTCTACTGAGCCCCATTAAATGATCTTTTATAAAGCTGTGGTGTTTTGCAGGAGACTCTTCAGGTTGTGAAACTCCCCTTTCCCTGCAACAGCTGTTCCTCCTCTGGGCACAGCTCTAGATCACGTCTCCAACACATTCACAACCCCGTAACTGTTAATAGCCAGATAAACACTCTGCCCACCAAGGCATTACCTACACCCTTGGTTTTCAGCTCTATAATTATTCTGGGTTAGAATTGCACTACCTTTACATGAGAAAAGGAGCAATAAGAGTTCTTTAGACACAGCCTTACTCAGCTATTGATTTTGGGCAGATGAAAGCTATTTGCTCACTACTTTAGAAGAGGTGGAGAGAGGAAGAGGGGCAGAGAGGAAAGCCACAGTTCTGTTCTTGTCTACGCAGCTGCCCCATGGAAAGAAGTGACTCCCTCCTCATGTGCCACCCCTTCTGCAACACCCTTACTGGACTGTGTACTATCCACTGGCTTTTCTCAGAAAAGAGCTGAAGTTGCAATGAGTTTCTGTATTTTGTTTTTAAACCATAAACCTGTTCATTTGCACTCACGTTTTTAT
>VZTV01038860.1:0-12162 GCA_013400875.1 Anhinga rufa
GGGAAGGGCATACTGTATCTCTGAAATATCTTTGTACCTGCCAAGGTGATACAGATTCTGAGAAAGACCTCCAGAAGGAAACCACCAGGAGGAACTGTACACAGGGTTCCAAAATCCTTGAGAAAGCCCCACTTCTAAGCTTTCCTCCACAAATCCCCTCTGTAATTGCTTCACAACCACACTTGGTCCATGTAAGCTGGGCTTGAGAAGGAGCTCAGGCTTCTTCAAGCTTTCCTACTTCTGAAAATATCACCCTCCTGTCAGCAGTCATAGGAGATGGGCCATCTTCCCTCCCTGGTCCTTGGTTTTCTCCCAGGGAGAGGAATGCCCCTGGGACAGAGCTGGCCATGTTTTTCACATTGTTTCTCTGTGGGTTCTCAGAAACATCTTCCTACAGCCTGGCCGAGGAATTCCTCCAGGGAGAATTGTGTTTGGACTAGTACATAAAGTTAAGTCGGTTTCTCTGAAGTACAAAAGAAGCAACAGCCCCCTGACACATAACTGTGGGCAGTGGGTACAGATTTCAGATGGATGTCAGGATTCAAAGCAAAGCTTAATAGCATTTACTGTTCAGAAACAAGCCTGTCTTATTATTCTTTTTAGTACATTTCTCAGACTTGTCATTATGTACTTCTGATTTACAGTATTAATGCCAGGCAACTGTGTTACCTTTATTCTTCCCTGCAGGATTGCATGAGAATATTCTTTAGAGAGAATATCACACTGGGCTAAGGTTAAAAAACAATCAAGACATGTATCAAGCTCCAAGGTGTCTTCCTGTATCTCTGAAATATAAATGATTCCCTGGCATAAAAGATTCTGAAATACATAGCCATAAAGTCAAAGCTTTGCTAAGCAAATAACAAATACAAGAGGAAGCTCTCCTTCCAAAGGCTCTGAATCATGCCGACAGCTACGGTATGCATGAAGCTAAAATATTTTCGAAAAGCCAAAAGCTGTCAACAGAAGGTAGCAAAGCACTAGCCGGTTCTTAGATTCCGATTATAATTCACACAGAGATACACACTGGGGGGATGGACCTACAGCTTAGAAAAAGTGCAGTACGTGTTTCTTGGAGACTTTTATATCCAGGTGCTGAAGACTGAGGGTCCTTCACCCTTCTGCCAATGACACTCAGTAACTAACTGGTACCAGAATATCAAATGGTTTGGGAATTTCTTTCTGCCTCCCGAGAACAAATACCACTACTGGATATAACCAGGCAAAACACACAATCTCACTTTGCTATAAAAAATTCTGTCCACTAACAACCAAGGAATAAAGACAATATATGTTGAAGAAATTACCCAAGTTGGACAATGTCTATATTTATTAAATCAATACTTGTGTTTTAAGACTCAAAATGAGACTATGAGACTAATTTTTCTTTGACAAAAACATTTTTCTTTTGCAAAAAATACAGTAAAATAATTTTTACAAGCCCAGTTGGGCAAACCACCTCCTAAAGATTCAACAAGGCTTCTCCCACTGTCATGTCAGCATACCTAAATGTAACAGTTCTGGTGTTAAAGATTAGTCTTCTGAATACATCTCCAGCCATGGGTCAAACACATTAATTTAGATATCCTGTGCAGATGTGAATTCCTCCAACCACAAACGACCCACATTGAGCAGTTACTAGATCAAGGAGAGTGGAAAACTTCAGTGCCTGTGCTCCAAGGAAGCACATTTCCCTGTCTGCTGTTAAGGAAAAATAGGGACCACAGAAAATTACTCCAGTGGATTACAGTATAAAAACGTCAAGTGTTTAAAAAGGAACCTGCAAGAAGACCAGAAGGGCAAAGCTCAAGTTCCTCGCAAGCAAGGACAGGCATGTTTTTGCCCATCATTTTGTAGAAGCTGGCATACTGGGTTTACTATTTCCATCCAGAAATATAAAGTTCCTGAGCTGTCCCAGTCACAACAAGTGATGTGCACAGGAATCCAACCCTTGGGCATGCACACAGCAGGCATAAATCCAGGGGTGGCACCTGGGAAACCCGCTCAAAACCAGCAATATTGATCCAACTGGCCACAGTCCAGGCAACAATCGCTAGCACATGGGAAGTGTAAATACACTTCCGCACCTTCTCTAAACCATAACCTCTATTAGCTTAACCTGTGTCACTGCAATTGTCTTTTTTCTTGTTCTTTCTTTTTTTTTCCCTAGGCATATAAGCCTTCTTGAATGTGAAATACTTGCCAGGAAACATAAAGGAATAACATCAGAGGCCTGATACGTAGCATGAAAGACAATGAGACAGACTTTTTCTAAATTCTGAAACACAGCCTACAAGGTATGTCCAACAGTATTTCTTCTTATTCCAGATTCCAGAAGGAGTTATTGAATTTTTTATCATGGTGCATTTAATTTTTTTCTTTTTAAGAGACTGAGAATACAAGAGAGAGTTATATATTGAGTAATTCAAGCTAAAGGTGTATAGTCGCATCTCTGGTAAAGGCGTATATATAAGATCATGCAGAGTGTTCGTCAGCTAACTTCAAGGAATGTAACATGCTACGTGCTCAAATACCCAGTAGTCTGTTCTACAGAAGTCATAGTAGTGATCAACCTGATTTGCCTGACAGAACCCTACAAAATTTCCAAAGAAATCACAGACCACAGGACTGTATTTAAAAGTCCTGACAGAAGCCTTGATGTCACTACTTATTTTCTGTAATCCCTTATAAGCGAGCATAAACTGCTGGAGGTCCACATGCAAGAGGCTGAAAGGTACTTTCAACACCGAACACAGAAACATGGCACGCTGTCTGTTCACATCCCACAGGTAACCATTTATCAAGCCCAGGATAAAAATCTGGCAAGTTTCATATTAAAAGTGCCAGAATGAAATAAGCAATATCGTGAGTGCACATGCAAGTGTTTCAGTGCAAAGCAAGTAAAAACAAACAAACAAAAAAAAACAAGAAAAAGAACTCCAAAACCAAAAAACCAAAACCAAACAACCCTGTCTGCAGGACTAGCCCTTATAATCTTGTGCAGCCTCAAAAGACCGAGTAAGAACAAGCAAGCACCAGCATCATTTGTCACCAGCAGCTCTAGTAGGTCTTGTTTACGTTGCACAGAAAATTAATGTTATATATAACCCTAAATTCAAGTTTGCTTTCCTATCTCCTATTTATGACAAAGACAGAGCTTTGGGAAGCAAAGATTAAAATATCGTTTAAAAGTAGGATCCCCGTTCAGCAGAATACTGGAGCAGAGAGGCACTTCAAGTTTGCTTGGTATTGTTCAGGCACCCAAACTGCAAGTGAAAGCCACCAAAATCTTCAGAACGCAAGAGCAGCTCTCTCTAAACAAGTAATCTTACCGTAGATGGATCTTTTCGATTCAATTTCCAAGCAAAGCAATGTTTTGTGATTTAGTCCTGCTAAACCTTAACAAAACAGCATGAGGAACGCATCTTTATCTCAACTGTTGATACAGTCTATCAATATTAAAATAATCTGGTGTGGACTGGCTTGCTAATAAACCAGCCTTTCAGAGATGCTGCAAAACAAAACTGTCTTAAATGTGTGATTTGTGGAGGATATAAAACATAAAACCTATGAAGAAAAAAATGCTGTCATTGGCACAGCAAGATTAAAAAAAACAATTACAAGGCTGAGTACATTAAATTAAACTTGGTGCAGTCATTCCTGACAAAAGTCCTACTGTCAGTAATTGCACATATTTGGACTTGTAATTGTTAAAAATATCACACTGCAAGTGTTTGATGCATCTGAGATTCTGCTTCTGAAAAGCCATATGAAATTCCCAATAGAAATCTCAGGTGTTGTTTTAACATGAGCTCCTGTAATATTTGTTTCTTTGCTGCTTGCTCTTTTACTGTTTATTGCCTTGGGATCAAAGATCCATTTTGTAGTGAAAATAAATTCCAAATCTTTGTTTGCATGCTCCTTTACTAGGAGAGACAGAAGAGACAGAGTGATTGAAACCCTTTCATCTCCCCAAATTCCTGGTCCTCTAGGGATTCCAGAGCAGTGATGTCAGATTGCAATGGTTTAATAGGGCTGCTGTTGTCTAACCACCATGACTTTCATTTTCAGTCATCAAAACCCAAGCTCAACAAATTTGCCCAGCAAAGATCAGCAGATGAGATCCCAGGCGACGCCTGAATTCCCTCTCAGCAGACACTACGGTAAATTACACCTAAAATGGATGTTGTGTTAAAGTGCTCCAAATCAACTGTCATGAAGTGAGGACCTCAACAACGCCATGCACCACCATTTAATTAATCAACCAGCCAGAAACTCAATTTTACAAAATAAAACAGAATCTAGGAAGTCCTTCTTATGTATTTCACAGCAAGCTACCTTTCCTGAAGAGAGCAGGCCAGGGCAAAGTGAGGGGGGATGCCTGATTAGTTATTAAAAATATTCTTGCTATTTTGTATGCAGTTCACTGGTATTTACACATTCTTGTCTTGCAGTGTGATCTGCAAACATTTTAATGGATCTAAGAAAAAATTACATGGCCACTGTCATGTTAACAAGCTCACGCCTGTGAGACACAAAACCATTTTTGTTGCTGCCTCCTAGAGAGAGCCTCCTGTCTAACACACACCTACACCTTGCACACTTTGGGAAGTCCTGTTTTCTCTTGGGAAAATAGAGTTTAGTAACAGTTTTCTACAATACCATCAATACAGTTTCTGTTTGACACATGCCATTTCCAAAAACCCTGAGAAACTTGAGCCCCAGTTTGTAGGCAGGAAAAAGTGGCATTCTGGGTGCATTAGAAAAGTTGTATCCTAATCTGTACATCTGAATTGCATTATTGTAGGTCCCTTTATTCTCCCTTCAAGCACAGGCTTTTTCTTCTGAGCTTCTCAGGATCAGCAGAGACAGATGTTGGCAGAGGAATGCAACACAGCAGTTCGGGTAGCACCCTGTCTGCACAACATCAGTGTCATCATTGATCACAACTCAGTGCAAAGCCTTTTAAGCAGATAAATTAAAGCACGTGTGAAGTTTTCATGAACTCAGGGAAATTATTTGTCTGCCAGGTTAAGACTTCGGCTTCTGCGTGCTGTTCAACCAGGACACTGCTTATCACTTTCAAAGTTGTGGGTTGGAAGGAAGAAACTAGTCACCAATATATGTCTACGGTATACCGGGAAAAAGTTACTAGCCTTGCTCAATACCTTCAACAAAATTGTTTTGCCAGGCTCCAATACAAATCAGTTATTCAGGCATGTGAATGGTAGCTGGTGAGGTCTCCTGTAACAACTCTCCTGTTCCTCTTAAACAGACTGTGGAAATTTTTAATCGCTGTTCTTAGGAAAGCACACTCCTTAGCGAGCATTTATAAAGTTGCACATTTAAGAAACTCCGAAAGAACTGTCCAGAAAAACTTACCACTTCTCATCTAACTTTAGACACTTGACCTATTCGGTGCCTGCTAATGTGAGATGTTCCCCACATAACATTGCTTACTTGGCTTATCTTGGATTAAAAACCTTCACAAAGGTAACAAACCTTTTGCCACAGCTGCAAATCTCCACGTGGCCCTTCCAGATGCCTTGCTCTGGTTATCTTGCCCTGCTCTGATGAAGTCTGGATGCAGCAGATGGGTCACACCACCAAACACATGGGCCTTAGTCCAACAAGCTCTCGACATGTCTACCCTATGTCTTGAGAATCAGCGCAGAAAGGGGTGACCACAACTCTGCTACACACCACAAAAAACCTTCACTTTCATAAACATTCCCAAGTATCACAGTAATGCAAAAATTATTATTATTTAAGGTTGGCATTTGTTTGCCATTACATATTAGGTGCCTTCTCCCTTTCTGGAAGGCGCGCTGAAGCGTGGGGCTTGCCGAGGCACGGCCACCGCACCGGGATGCTCGGCAGCCTGCTCTCTTGTGGCCTCATTAGCCGAACTCTCGCAAGCGAAGCAGCCGAGCGGCGTCCTAGATTTTCATGCACCAACCCTGACATTTATAAAGTACTTTCAGTCGTGACAAGATCAAAAACTCAGCATTCTTTCAAATCTCATAATAACTCTCAAACACCCCCAGCACTAGGCTGGAAAAAAACCCAAAACCCACAACTGAAAATGATAACACTGTTATTAGATAAAACTGGAGGAATTATGGGATTCCCCCCCCACCTCTACCTCACTCCAGGCTTCATTTGATTTCTGCAACGTGCTTTGCTCTTAGAAAACACTAATCACATTACCTCCTGGACAGGCCTCATTTGCAATCACTGCAGTCCTTCCCATCAGCTCTTCTGCCAGCAACTTACTCAGTCGCTTGTGGCTCTCATCTCATTTTGGGCTCTCAACCATCTACTCCTATGATTATATTTAAATGTCAACGCGAGACAACTCCACTTTGCATGTTAGAACATCATCCTCCAGCCAAGCTTAAACATAAGTTGTGTCAGGGCTTGTAGACTAAATTATTTGTTCTGAACTGTATAAAGGGACTGTATTTTTTTTTATGGATTTTGCCATAAAAACTATTGATCAAAACAATGTTTTTCGTGTGCCTGCACTTAGGAATTGCTAAAAGTGACTGGGGCAGAGGGGAGGCGGAAGGGCTGAGAATACAGTAGAAAGGAGTATCCCTTGGTCACAGCAAACTGTATAAAAGATACGAGTATAGAAAGACACGTCAGCTGTCTTTTATCCATATATGTAGAATTTTTAAGCTGTTCATAATTATCTATATATATCTATCTATAAGAGACATAATGATATACAGTACTCTCCCTTCCTTGCAACCACACGTTTCTGTTATCACTGGTGTGTTTGGACTCTCCTCACTGCCTCATGTCACAGGATAGACCTCTAGATGCACCACCAGCATCAGTTATAATTGAGGGCACCTTGCGCTCTCATAAAATTATTAATATAGAAGGACAACACTGAGTTTAATCTATTTTTTCTCTGACTTTAGAGCCAAGAGCTTGGGCAATCTGTGTGTTTCAACAAAAGCAGATTGTACACTGAAGGTTGCAGTTGTGCTTGACCAAGCAAGGGCATTACCATCTTGGCCAACAATGTAAGCCACATGGCGCAGAAGATGGAGAAGGAAATGCTGAAGGCATCACATACCCAATTCCCTGGAAGCGCCTCTTCCTAAATTCCAGTGTTAAAGACTATGTGATTCTCTAGAAATTTAATATTTCTATCCTTTTCAATTTTCTTGGTTGCTTTTGCAACCCTAGATGTTCTCTTAATCTATACTAATACCCAGCTTTTCTTAAATCTGGATAACTTTATGCCCAAGTTAGATGCTACAGCTTATCTATTTGCAATATTGTAGAAAAAGACAGTTGAATACTTGAGACAGGCTCTGTTTCTTCTGTCTTGTAATAGCTCTACTGATAGCTCCTACCTAGAGTGAGCGTGACAGGGTCCCTGAAGTACACGTGAATCAAAGCAAAATAATAACAGGAGCATACACATGGACAAAAGGAGTGATGAATTTTCTGGGTTAGAAGGTATACAGTTTTGTTACTTATTTCTCTAAGGACTTTGTTTTTATTTTCCTTTTGTTGATTCATGGCCCTTTACTTATTTTTACTTGTTTATTCCAAACATAAAACAGCTATTAAATCCAAGCTGTTCAAAAAAATATACAATTGAGAACGTTTCAACTATAAACAATACTTGCAGATTTACTCTATGAAAACCGTAACTGAAAAGCAAGTGACTCTTCAACACAATGAAATCACAGAAAAAATAGGCAGGAAACAATTTTAAAAAAACAATAAACCACACACCACCATTCCAGACCTGCTTAATAGCATTCCAGGGCTTTAGAAAAAGTAATGATCATCAACCATGAAAGAAGACTTTTAATTAGCAAAATGATGTATTCTGTAGAATGGAGAGTCACGTTACATTGTTTTCAGAGTCTCAGGTGTGTTTATATGACTTACTAAAATTAAATCTTTCACTCAGCCTAAGCTAGGCAACTGTATGGAGAATAAAATACAAGTTCTTGTTTACATAGCTATATTGTGATTAATGTACACCATATGGAAGCACAGGCCAGCCCCAGCGAACAGTTCTGTCTGTACAGAAACTGGGTTTGTAAAACAAGCAACCTGTTACTTGCTAGGGAATGGCAAAAAGGATTAAACCAGAATACCCACCAATGTGTTAGCAACTTTTAAAACAGCAGCACTGGCAATTAGAATAAATACAAAATGAAACTTTAACTATGCAAAATAATTCTGCAAGTAACACTTATGAATGTGGTAGGTAATCAGGACAGATACTCCGGACATGGGGATTGTGTGTGGGTTTCCATTAATAGAAAGAATGCAAGCGATATATCGTCTAGCAAATTTTGTAACCAAACTGAAAGATTAAGCTCGCGTGTTAATCTGAACCAGAAATGCACAGGACTGTATAATTAACGTATTGTTCAAGCTTACTGCTTGACACAGAATGCCAGTAGGCAGATCACCAGGCAGTGTAACGTAGCACAGCTCCAGGCAGCTACAATAACTCACAGCAGCTGAAAATACTCTCCCTACTGCCCCTAATTAAGGTAGCTTCCATGCTAACACACTCTTGCTCTATATCCTGCCATATAGTTGGTATGGTTAACAGAAAAGAGGAGTTAAAGGTATTCCCTGAATGCACTAATGTCATTTAACCAATACTATCTGGATTGCTAGTAGTCCTTGTGCTTTTGCTCCTTTTTTGCCTATGTTGGCCCTGATGCTGGAGCAGATGCAAATTTCTGGACTCCTGCTAAGTTTCACTAATTTGAAATAAATGATGTATAAACATGACTGAAACAGCAGAGCCGCAGACCATAAAATCTTTATCTATGGTGTGTATCACAGCAAGAAGACCAACTCCAGTCTAATAGCTCAAAAAAAGATTTTATTTTTTTTTAATTAGTGTTGTTAGATAGAGGAGAGACTCTGAAGTTGTCACTTGCCAGAAAAATGGAAGCTGTCCTGCCTAACATAACCTCACAGGTCTTCCCTGTAACCCTTCTATACAATGCAAATCATAGTTTGCAGTTGCCAACTTCAAGACTGAACATATCCTACTGTTAATTTGTCTAAGGCAACTATTTTTGGTGGGGGTTTTGTGGTTTGGGTTTTTTTGTTGTTGTTGTTGTTGTTATATTTTAATAAGATAGGTAGAATAAAAGAAAAGGATGAAAAACTAAATATTAAATAACTTACATTTTTTAGCCTTTACCAAGCAAAAATTCGAAGTATATTAATCCCAAAAGAAGGGGAAAGTCCATGGCTTGCAGTCATGCAAGTTTATAAGGTTTGTAAGAGTCTAGCCCCAAGGGCTATAGCTGAACTCTGTTGAGTTGGGCCAGATTTGACTTTTTGTAAAAAAAAGTTTTGATTTTCCTGTCTCTTTTATAGTGCTAATCACAGGTGCAGAGCTGCTAGAAGCTGGATCAAAACCAGAGCCATAGTATTTGATACAAGATCACTCAGCTTTTGGAGCTTAAAACCCTACTTGACCTATGACTGAACAGCCACTTGTCCTGCAGAGCATTCAATTTCTGCCAAACTTTGCTAGTTGAAAGGGTGTTACAATCAAATGCAGCATTAACAGTTTACTCATACAATACTTAAAAAACTACCCCAAGACCACCAAGAACAAGAACCAAGCTCTAACAATATGCTCAAACAGCTGACATTAATCTTGAATGAATTTGCTTCTGCTTGTAAATCTCAATAAAATCTTAAAAACAGACTAAATTTCTAGAAACTGAAACAGCCTGATGGGGTGATGCCCCTGCCTGATTTTCTGTGGAGTACCTAAAGACTTATTTTCAGTACTAGTACCTATTGAGGAGTGGGGGTAACCCGAGGCGTCAGTGCGCACCTGGAGAGCACTGACATTCCCCGTCCCCATTAGTGACACATGCAGCTTAACCGTGATGCCCCAGTACCTGTTTCAGATTTGATCAACAGTCGGATATTCTTCCAAGGGAGCCAAGCTGAGCTGGCACATGAGCCTGGCTGGCACCTCCCACCCTCCTACCGAACCTGGGTTTGAATTACCCTTCCTGAAAAAAAATGAGAAGATCCCCAGGATAGGAGCTCTGTGCAAAGGGACAGTGGGAAGTTTCTGCTGTGGGCTGCTCTTTGCCATCCGGCCATAGAGAAATGTGTCCAAAGAGCGCTGGAAATGGAAGTGACCTGGCAGTTAACACAGGAGACACTTATCTGAAGCACATGGGAAGCGGGGGCTTGTAAAAGCCCTTCAATGACAGAAGCCAGCAAGACCATCTGAGTTGCATCAACAACAGAATTTCCTATGTCAAACCACTCTGCCAATTCCTTATGCCACTGTAAACCAAGGCTTTTTTCCTCTAAACAGGAATATTTGGCCTGAAGCTAAACTATGGCACCCAATGCCTTGAGGCCCCTGTGGAGACGACATCCGTGGGGTATGGAGCCGGTCTTGTGTTACTCAAACACATTACTTGAGCACAGAGAGGAAATAACTTGGGAATAGGGATTGTGCCTAGCAGAAGCAGTATTTTTTCATCTGCATTCAGGTCTCTACATAAGGAAATGGAGGCTGATTTTTTAGGGCAAGTCATGGCAAATGGATCAGGGGGAGCTATGAGAGAGACCACTTGAGCCTTTCTTGAGCCTTTGCAAATGGTTGCGCTCTGCAGACCATGGATTTGAGCAGGACACTGAGCTCAGAGCAGAGCAAACAGCTTGCTCGTCTGCTGCCACCTCCTCCACAGTCCTTTTGAAAGTGGGCAGGGAACAAGCGTATCCAACTTGGTTCACCTTTCAGCGGCTGAACCACCTTCTGCCTGGTCCCACAGCTGGTTTCAAGTTCTGCTGCTGAGCAGATTTACCCAACATGGTGCTTGCAGGAGTGTACAATAATGAAAGTAAATCAGGCTCTTCTTTTGAGGGATGTTTGTATGCTAAGAAGGGCATGAAAGAGTAAATCAGGCCAAGAGACCTGCAAAAGCCTGCTCTGTATTCCTGCAATAATTCTTGCCTTACTTTCTTCTCTCGCATATTTTTATCTTCTTTGCCCTGCTCTGTTTGGAAACTCATCTAATTGTCATTTGAGATGACAAACGCCCTTTGCTTCAATGCCCCTTCCTCAGTAATGGATGTTTCCTTTCTGTATCACTCTGCTAGTAGAATTCATTTTCTTAATTAAGTGATGTCTGCATTTATCATTTCCTAATTTTTATTTTACATCTTTCTAGCTCTTCTTTCTTGGCAAATATGTTTAAAAACCACTCCTCGTGCTCTTTATTTTATAAACTGAGGTTTAAACCTCATAAATTAAAAAAAGCACCAACTTCTGGTACCATGGTTAGCTTTTACCTTATCCTGCTGTTTCTGTTATTTCTCATAAACTATAATCATGCATTCCTTCCTCTGGAAGGAAAATGAAGCACACTGTATTAATCAAATATTTGATTGCTGTTTGATTTAATTTGAGGCCAAAAAGTGCTATTCTGATCATTAGTTTGACAGCCCATACAGCACAAAACAAGCATTTGTCCCTGGGATTCCTGCATGTGCTAATTCCATTGAAGAGCTACTTGGTTGCTTTTAGGTATGGATTTACAGTCTGCTGA
Organism: Anhinga rufa; assembly: GCA_013400875.1. Lineage (NCBI taxonomy): Eukaryota > Metazoa > Chordata > Aves > Suliformes > Anhingidae > Anhinga > Anhinga rufa. The sequence continues at coordinate 11,592 of VZTV01038860.1, forward strand.
CCTGAAGTTGTCCATGTTAGAATTAAAAGAAACCAGCAAATGTTATGTTCTTCACTGTCTTTTGATCTTTTTGTTCTTTTTGTACTGTATACTACTGTAATTCTTTAGAGTCAACCAAGAAAAACACCTAGTTTTCAGCAATGATTGTGATTTTCTCTCTACATTGGGGAGATACAGATTTGATGGGTGAGCTGTTCGGTGGAAAAGGAACCGGCTGGATGGTCGCATCCAGAGGGTAGTGGTCAATGGCTCAATGTCCAAATGGAGACCAGTGATAAGTGGTGTCCCTCAGGGGTCCATGCTGGGACCAGTACTACTTAATATCTTCATCAATGACCTAGCGGAATCATGTCCACCCTCAGCAAGGTTGCAGATGACACCAAGCTGAGCGGTGCAGCTGACACACCTGAGGGACAGGATGTCATCCAGGGAGACCTGGACAGGTTGGAGAGGTGGGTCTGTGAGACCCTCATGAGGTTCAACAAGGCCAGGTGCAAGGTCCTGCACATGGGTCAGGGCAACCCCCGGTATCAATACAGGCTGGGGGATGAAGGGATTGAGAGCAGCCCTG
>VZTV01038860.1:12422-47954 GCA_013400875.1 Anhinga rufa
CCCTGCTCACTGCAGGGGGGTTGGACTAGATGGCCTCTAAAGGTCCCTTCCAACCCAAACCATTCTATGATTCTATGATTTTTTTCTTTTACTTTTGTTACCAAAACTGTAACAAAATGTTTCATCCATCTGATTTTAAAAGAGGTCAAAGACAATAAGCTGTCTCCTGCAGCAAGAATTAGTGAATGTGAAGACTTCTTAAATGAATGGGGAAAAATTATAATCTAGGGTTCAACAACATCTACCAAAGTTTTTACACTGCTACCTCCTATGACCCCTCTCAGCACTGCAACCATGTTATAAAAAGGGGTTTCTTCTGCAGGAAGAAAACATTTACTTAGAAGATTAAAATATTTTGCTTTTTTATTGCTTTAAGTCTCTTCCCCTCTCCCTTTCCTTTCCTCCTACAATTTTCATCTATCAATACAGCCATGGCAGCAAAGCAGGAGAAAACAAAAGCATTTCAGTGGCATGATATTTGGTATGGGGAGAGAAAAACGCCGTTTGCATCGATGGTACCTGGGATTTCTTGGCAATCTCTGATATTCAAGCTAGCCGGGGTTAACACTACTTAACCTACAAATTCAAATGAAACGGAATACATTCAATCAATTCAATCTAGAGACCTTATAATATCTGACATCACCCACGCTGAAAAGGGTGTCTAATTAAATTAAGATAGTGATTGTTTTGACTTAAGTCTGAAGAATTAGCAATCCATACTCTGGGAAAATGGCAATGAAAGAAGACGGAGCATTTCCCCCGCAGCGAGCCAACCCCTCAGGTTCAGACCTCTGTGTTTCACAGCACTCAGCTGGGGTTCCCCTGGAGCTCCTCCAAACCAGGAGGGTAGGGCCACACACAGCTCATTCATCGGTCTTCCACGCCACACCAAAGTGAGGCAGAAATGGATAGCCATCCCACGGATGTGCCAATGACTTAAGAGCCATCATGCTGTTCATCTCACTCTACATCTATAATGAAAACATCTCAGTTTGGACAAATTATTTAAATATTCTTTACAGTCAACACAGACAAAGAAGCCCTTCTAGGATGAGTCATCTGGTCCAATGAGATGTATAGCTTAAAATAGAAGTATTGTGCCTAAAGGATCTGCTTCCATCCCTTGATTTATGAAGGGGATCTCTGTGAGTAGGTCAAATGTTGAGATCCATAATTCCATGAGATACCTAAATTAATAAAATGAATCCAAGTCGGTGTCCAAGTTGGTCCCATATACTCTAAACAACTTAAACTGCTAAATAGCCCCAGAACATGAAATAACTATTGGTCTAGTTATTCAGCTCACTTGGCTCCCAGCTTTAGTGTACTTGCTGGGGAAAAAAAAGTCACGGTAAAATATGGTTCAGTACATGCTCCTACGGGCTCAGCATCTGGTGAACCTCTGTGCTAACAGGGTAGGTCATGGTATACCCAAAATATCACAGCAAATGATCTCATGAGGGAATTACATGGGTTACAGAATTAAAGAGCCAAGAAAAGAATTTTATACCTGTCACTCCCTGTATAAAAACTTCAGACAGTCAGAGCAGACACTGCTGCAAACCCAGAAAAGACAAGGAAATGAAAGGGAAAGGAGGGAAGAGAAAGCAAAGGGAGATTGTTAGTCTTCTATGAAATACAAGATGATTAAGTACTGTCAGACTTTAATCCCTGCTGACAAGCAGAGCTGCATGAGATATGGGTTGATTAATTATAAGGAAAAAAGGCTGTGACACAGGCATATGAAGCAGAAACACCAAAAGGAGAGATTTGTTATTTTTTTTTTTTTTTAAGTAAAAGGCATTCACTAATGAAAGGAGAGTCACTCGTCTGGATCTAAAACTTTCAGCCCTTCTTCTAAATCCTAATGCAGTCTCCCAGTACATACTGGGGAAAAAAAGGTCTCATGGTTGAATTTGCTTTTAATAACAGAATTTCATTTAGGCCCTGTGTAAGCCTTTCTGGTCAATCCTCTGGGCTTTATTACTAGTGGCAGCAAAGGACAACCCTGGAAAGGTTGGTTCAAAGTAGTGCAATGGCAAGCGGATTGATGGCAAAAAGGACTGATGTAGGACATCACTCAGAGCGCGGAGATGAAAGATTTCAGAGAGGTGCAAAGTGAAGGTTTTGAGAAGCCAAAGTGCGAGGAGATGCTATTCAGCAAGTATCAGTAGGGAACAAACAACTGCAATTGTTCCAACATTCACAACTGATCTGGCAGTTGGAAAGCAGTTTCTGTTGTTTTAGCAGTTGCTAAATAAATGGGAATTTAGTTCTGGCCTGCCTGGAAACTAGTCAGCCTAGGTCTAGTATGGCGCTGCTAAGGTGAGCTTTTTGGCTTGTGACTTTAGAAAGATGAGAGAACAACCAACATGAAAAGGAAAGAACAGCTTTCTTCAATGGTACATTTTCCTGATATTCTAGCAAGGGGAATAGCTCATTTGAAATAATTCATGTTAAAGCTGAAAAGATGTAGGAGACATTCTCATAGTCTGGCGTAAGGGAAACCTGACTGAGACAACACCTGCTACTGGCCCAACTTGGATGCTCCAGCAAACTTCCCTAAATTAAAGCTAAAACTGCAAAGCAATTTTGGCTGCTGAAAGGTGTTGTCATCAGGCATCTTCTCAGGAAGGAGCGCATCCTAAAACAAGAGGCTGAACAATGTCTATGTTACAGAAAGCAAAAAAAAAATATGGTTTTGAAATCTGAGGAGGAAGCAGCAGCTGAGCACATTCTCATTCCTGATTTTCAAACAGGAGAATTAGTCCTTGCTGCAGACCCTGCCACTCATGACTCCTTGGCCCATGTGAGGGTATGCGGACCTGCAGCGTGCACTGCAAGCACAGCCATACGCTTGTGTCTGATTTATGTGCGGACAGACTTACAGTTTCTCTTTACACCCCACTGAAGGTGTGTCACTGTTTGAACACGCTGTATTTCTGGCCTGCTGAGAAAGAAGCCCTTTATGCTCAGCACTGTTGCCCCAGGGATTTGAATGGCCCCCAGTATCCCAGTGGTCCCTTCTCCTCCCCTGACAGCAGGATCTCAGGATCACCCCCCTCTGTTTAGGGGCTCCCTGGCAGTGCCTGTACAAGGTGCCCTACTCTACTCTATTGAGGATTTAAATTTTTTAAATTATTTTTTTCTGTTAGCAAGATCCTTGCTTCATCCTGATTTAGCCAGCAGAGCTGACCAGGGCACTAGGAGGTGAAGAGTTCAAAACAGATTAAAAATCCAGGTTTTCCTTAATCGCAGTTTCAGCTTTCCTCACTAAAAGACTCAAGCTTCCCAGATACCAATTCCAACACCAAGAAAAGAAGGAGAAGCAAAGAGAAAGAAGATACAAGAGAGAGAACAGAGAGAGGAAAACAGAGACAATCCATTATAGCCCCATAATTTCATCCTGCAAAATTTCAGTCTGCATGCACCACTGATTCAATTACTGTATACAGCCTTACCCCTCAGCAGAACTAGAATTACAGAAAAACCCATTTTTAAAGGTTAGTGAGAGAATTTTTCATTGACAATGACCTGTTTCAGTAGAGGCACACGATGTAAGGTAGGAATTGTATTTGCCTTATTCCTCCAAAACAGCTATTTAAACCTCTTTTGGGCTGCGAGTGAAATATGTCTGGTGATCTTAATCTACTCCCCATAGAGAGCAAAGTCAAGGAACAAACTCACTTGATTACCATGTTCTGTGCAAAATACTGAACTTGGCATTACGAAGCGCGTTTTCCTGGACAGAGGAGCTGATCCCCACAGCATGTTTAGGAGTAGATAAAAAATTAGCAGTCACAGCTACAGGGTTGGCAGATCAGAAGGGGCAAGATTTAATGCTCCCAGCATCAGGAATGCCTTGTCTCTCGTGGTTGTGCTGTCTCTCTCTGAACCGTTTCTCCTAGCACTCTTTCATTGTTATTTTGGCAAATTGTATATACTTCAAGGCAGGTATTCTGGGCTATGTGGAGCGCGCCCAGTGCTGGATGCCAGAGGAGACTTGACACCAAAGCTGCAAGGCTCAAGAGCATAAGGCCAAAAGGGCTAGTTTGATGAGAAATAAGTGGGCTTACTGCTTAAGTATAATTTTTAATTACCTAAGCAATGGTAAGTGTGTTGCCAGCACTTGTTAGACAAGGTAGAAACAGACAATTTTTTTTTTCTCAAAACACTACATTTCTCCAACATGTTTCATTTACCAAACCTATAACCACAAACACACAGACGTTGATCTGCAGTTTAGACTCTTTAAAACCATCTGATAAATAGTCCCTATTAAATCCAGGAAGAGCGTGACTATGCCTTGCTAGAGAATAGCTCACCAAAGGGAGCAGCAAAAGCATCTATAGTAAATCAGTGGCCACATGGCTTCACTGAGCCTGGAGAAGGGCTGAGCTCACAGGACGCCACTGATGCTGAGAAAAGATGGAATTATTATAATTATTTACATAATCAGCAATGCTAAGACAAGATACAGTAAAAGCAGTGAAAGCACTTCTAATTATGTTATTGTAAACTTAGTGTTCTCAGCCCAACATGGAGTTCTCCAGGGGAATTTTCTTGAATTATTTTTTTTTTAATCAGCTAAATTATAGCCTTCCAAAAAACTGGGCAAATGACAGCTGATTCTTCAAGAAGACTGCTGTACAATTGGACTGGTGAAATATCAAGATCATTTCCATGGATATATTCCCATTTCCCATCCTAATTACTGGCAGATTAGTTAGTGTCACTGGAATTATAATAATTTGCCTAAGTAGCAGGTTTTTAAATAAAGATGGAAATTGCAGTCAGACGCTCCTCTTCCACACATTATTTATACATACTGTGTGTCTGTTTACTCTCCATGCATGAGTGGCTATTTTGTCCCTAAAGATCCAAGATAACATGATAACAAGGATCCTACAAGCACATACACACTTTCATATTTTCTCACACTTGCAACCATTTCCATTTACAAGATTATCATCATGCTAATGCACGTCTGCCAGCTGTCGCCCTGCTGCATTTTACTCTCGCAGCGGTGCCTCCCTCTCCTCCTGCACGTACACCTGCATGATGCATGCAGGGGGTTGTTAGTTTACTCCAGCAGTGACTAATTCCCTCTCCACCTTCAGAAAAGATAAAAATAACCCTCTGTCCACCTTCGAGCTGCAGTGCAGGTGGATCAGCTGGTTGAAGACCACATGCTCTCAGCCCAGCTCTGACCCCCAAGCAAACCGCTCTCCTGCATGGAGCTTGCAGCTCCTTGCTGATCCATGCAGGTGATGGATTCCCTCCCAGTGATACCATGTCGGCCCTCTGGAATCTTGCCACTTAAAGAGGGAAAATGAGTCTCGTGCGTGTCGTTGCATGTCTAGCTCTAATCAGGCCCTTTACAAATTTTCCAGCAATGAGGATTCCCATGGGGTTTTTGAGAGGGGAGATGGCAACAGCTCCCCTCCAGCCTACACAGCTGTAAAACTCAGGCTTGAAGCAAGGCAAGGAACAAGGTGTTTCCTACAAAACTCAGGTCACTAGTTCCAGCGACCCAACCACTTGAGTCTCCATAATTCACAGTTACTGCCCTGCAAAACTCTTCTCTTACTTTTCACCTCGCTGCTATTTCCATGCTCATGGGTTTCGGGGTATGTTCTTCCTTCCCTCCTTAGCCGTTTCAGTCTCAGCATGGCTTCCCAAAGGCTATGAGCTTTTTTCTTTATTAGTAATTCATTTGTAGAAACAAAACCCACAGTGCTATGCACAATGAAGCCTTCTGGAGCAGGCTAGGCATCACTAACTTGTCATCACTATGCTGTTTTTAGCTGGCTGATTGCTTTTCCCCCTTCAAAAATAAACACAAAGTATTTGGGGGAGAGGGAAGGCCTTATTTTCAAACTAAATCAATCTCTCCAAATCTTTGCCATCTGTGATATTCCACTACATGAGGGTAAGAGAGCACTGCTTGGGCCGTGTCCAGGAGGCTCCAGAAACTGGGTGGGTACAGGTCCTGCTGAGAAAGCATCCTCAGTCTCTGTCCATCCCTCATCTCCACCAGCCTGGGCCCAGTCTATGAGGCCAAAATCCTGCAACAACACTAACCCTAACCCTGCCCTGAACTATATGCTGCACCTCCTAATGCTAAGAAGCAAGATAGTCCAGAAAGCATTTGACCAAATACACAGCTTTTTGAAGCTTTTCCAAAGTTCCAAAGTGTTCTTTCTCTTTCACATCCATTTTGACCATTGTAAAATCTCTTTTTAACCCTCACAGGAGCATAGAACAACAGCTGAAACCTAAAATTGAGCCATTTCCCCCCCATGAGCCACTAAAAAAGCTCAAGCATAACGCTCCTGCTCAGCCCAGCATCGTTCATCGACTCATAAAACCGTGTTGGTGCCATGGTTAGGGCTACACAGGAGCTCACCGCCACCGCGCTGGAACCAGGGGGGTGCATGTGCAGCGCATGTATCTGCTTGGGAGATTAGGTCAATGGGAGATTAATAGCAAAGCCACAAAGGGAAATCAGCTGCTGAACTCCTACCAAAAGCCACAGGGAGCTGGGTGATTACTGTTTTGAAAATCCTCCTTATCAATCAGTGGCTATTCTAAGGAACAAGATAGGCTGGAAATATCTCCAATTAAAGGGAAAACTATATTCAGTTATTTGGGAAGAGAGTTCATACTTGTTAGAAGCTCAGAAAATGAGCTATTTTTACTATTCTTATATTAGTACTTTCTTTTTCTTGGAAAATGGGCCCATTTTGAACAGCAGCAACGCATTGTTCCAGGATGAAGCACTCGGCACATGTAATATGAAAAGGACAGCATTACCGCTCCCATTTTACAGGGGACACAACAGGAGGCAGTGAGGGCTCTGAGGACACCTTTCCTGCAGCAAGAGAGAGGAAACACACAACCACTATTTCAGCCGCAACTATTAAATAATACTCTTACATATGTAGGCAGCAAGTAAAAAATATTGGCAGCAGTCATAGCGTGGTAATGCACAAGTGTGACAGGAAACCTGAATAATCACTTATCTTGTGATATAGAAGCAACAGGGGCCCAATTCAGCGCAATATTCCAACAAGTTTGGTAAACATACCAGAGAGTGCTTGATAACAAGTTTGCCTGTCTCCAGAAAAAAGACCTTTTGAAGTTTGTGCATATGATGTCAGTTCAGTTTTTTCAAAAGGGCAACGTGACAGCTGTGTTGGAGATAATCAAGAAACCTGGGGGCAATTAGACTTTAATGCTGTGACAGTGGGGAAGTATACCAACCTCCCTGTTACAGCCACAAGCTTCTTGGCAAAATGTTCTATAATAAGGCACATGGGATATCATCATTTCTTAACAGAATATTTTCATTACTTTTATTTTTTTTTGTTGAAACCGTGCAAGGAATTACTTGCAGATTTGCAGATGCCAATCACAGCTACAGCACTGTATTTCACTTGAAGTAAACATTATCACAGTTATAATCTACATTAGGTAGAGGAAAGGAATTTTTGCAGGCGTTGCTGCATTATACAAACTGAAGAACAAGTATGACAGCAGGTAGTGCTACAGAGGACACTTTGATTTCTCTGGTACATCCATGCCTGATGTAGGGATGTTCTTCAGTGTCTCTCGTGTGGCCCCTGACTACCACACATCTGGAAAATTACTCAACTTCCCGAAATCGTAAGTAAGGGTAAGGGAGCACCCCTGGAAAGATGGAAAATCTGAAGCATGGAGAAGCTAGATGAATTATTTACAGAAAATTTGTTCTAGAAATGGGTACTCAACCTGGGCTCTGTTTTTGCATTCTGTTATTTTCTTCTGTTGGCACACTGCAATTCCCGGTTTGTTCACAAACATGAGCGTGTCCTCTGTGGAAACTGAACATTCAAGGTCTGCTTGGAGGACCTTCTTCCCCTGATGCAAAGACTGTAGCTTGAGCTGCTACAACATCAAGAATGAAATGGACTTCACTACGTCGCAGAAACCTCACCTGTAAGTTACTCCCTAAGCCTAAAAGCCCATCTAGTAATTGGTCATTAAAAAATTATGTATTTTCATTATATTCCAGAGCAGTTCAGCAAAGGTTTGGGGATTCCCACCCTGCCACAGACTCCTGACAGGCTGCTCATGAGAACGATATAGCTGAGGGCAGAACTGCCATCCATCCTTTCCCTGCGCCCTGGTGCTCCAGGTGCAAAATGCAGCTGGTCTTATCCTCCTCCTAATACTTCTGGTAGAAGTACTCTTACACTTTTTCTTCTCCAGTTCCATGAAAGCTATATGAATCCTGGATCATTTCTCACAGTGGTCTTGCAGAGAGAGAAAATGGAAGGAGACATGAGTTAGTGGTCAGGGGGATCATGCCTAAGCAATGTGCTGGGGGACAGGGAGGGAAGAATACCCCATCCCTTCCCCACTGTAACCCCCCTTCCTCCCCACACCCTCCAGCCACGTAAATTCAAAATCAACCTTAGCATGTCTGTGCTGTGGGATATAACATAAGGCACTATCAGCTTCAGCAAAAGGTGTACAGCAATCAGGAAAGCACCAAACACGCAGCAACCAGCCAGTATGTCTCACCTGCCAGGGCAAGGAGCCCTGGTGTGACATGATGCTCAAATGGCTGTCCAGCTCCCAGGTCCAGAGCCCTGGCCAGCCCCACTAGCCTCCAGCTCGTTCTCCTTCTCCCTGAAGGCTGTAGGCACCCACAACAGCACCAAATACAAGCTCCAGCAGTGCTGTTTTACATTCAATTCGCACAGGTGTAAATTGACTACTCAAGGCAAAGGAGAATCAGCTTTCTTTAGCAGTCAAAGGTGAAGTGATGCTGTGCTTTCAATTGTACAACCTCCTTTTCTCAAAGCTCCCCATGCCATATGACCCTGCTGCCCTTTGCCTTCCCTTCCCATGAAGGAGATTATAGATTCCCACACCACAACCTGTACTGCCACAACATAGAAAGCACCAGATTTCCAGCAACAGAGAGAAGGGGAGCAAAATAAGGAATTCACGACGAAAGGTACCTAGTTCTATGCTCAGCCTTTGTGCCCAATATAGTCTGGTTTTATATGCAGGTCACTCAGTCATTCTTCTCACATGTATATCAGGCACTGCTGGAAAATGTGGCCATTATCCATCAAGTCCTTTGCTTTAGTCAGCTTCCAGCGGAAGAGTAATAGATGCACTTGTGTTGTCACATCATTGTCCAAAATGTCAGGGAAAAAAGCCCTGAACATTAACAACTCCCTAAGGAAATCAGTTCTTAAAAAAATAGAATAGGAAAAAAACAAAGTGAGGAGGACAGAAAGATGTAGAGCATCCCTTTTTATCAGGGATGAGGTATGCAGAAAAGTGCCCTGACTAGCTCTATGCCAGCCAAGTACCCACACTGTGGTTTTATTTCCACTGAAGTTTTCATTGCATCTGGATAAAGCAACACGTGCACATGTTGGTTTTAATTTCCAGGATCCAGAATTAGAAATAGTCTTCTCTTTGGATATCAAACATTAAAAGAGACGTATCAGTTTGAAGGGTGAGTGTAATCGCTTCCCAGGGCACTTGCATTAAGATTCAAACAGCATGGTGAGGTGATAGTATCAGGCAGCGCAAATCTTCATAGACAGTAAAGGAAAAGGGGGGAAAAAAAGAAAAGAAAAAGATGAAATACAAGATGACAAGAAGTAGTAGTCAATGTTAGGACGAAGACGAGGTCAGGCACACAAACTAATCAAGGTGGCATGGGGGTATTTTCCTGGTGTGGTCAACCTCTATGGTCTGCTTTTCAAAGATTTGCTAAAATAAAGGGAGAACTAAGCAAAGCTTCAAATCTTATAAAGCTGGGTAAAATGTAGACATGAAAAAAGATACTTCTTTACTGAGATGCAGGGAAGAAAAGCAAAGTGGAATGGGACGGAAAGAATACCTTGTCCAGAACAGCCTGAAGGTGAATTTTGGTGACGTGTACTCACTAATGACTAAAAAAAACCCTGATGTGGGACTACAAACGCTGAAGAGGACCTGTCACCAGTCCTGGCAGGCTTATGGTATTGGTACATATTTTTACATTTGCAGCTGCAAGTATGCGACATCAAAACCTCAAATGAGAAAGATAAGGTGCAATAAATTTGAGAGAGCTTTGCCCACTATATTTTCACTGAGTGCCCCTTTCACACAACCCCTCATTGCAGCACAGTGAATATATCCAAGAAAGGTGCTCATAAAAAATAGGAAATAAAGCTGAAGTTAGACCAGACTGCAGGAATCTGGCTCAGAGATGAGTAACATCACCAGTTCAGTGATAACCAGATAAATCCTCTGCCTCTCTAAACTCAACTGTGTGCAGCCTCACCCATGCAAACTCTGAAAAGGGACCTTTCAACTAGTGTTCCAGCACTTGCAGGGGAGGCATGGCCATGCTCTCAGCACTACAACCTCCCTCTAGTTCCTTAATTGGGCTTGTGTGCTACTGATAAGTAATTGATACACAGGAAATGAATGCGAGGCCGCTGCTGAGTCCGCTTCTGCATACAAATAGGGGCAGCTGAATGCGAATCAGCAGCAAATGCTGCAGCCCTGCCATTCCGATGGCATTTCCAGTATGAACGTGCTTAAAATATCTCAACATAAAGTGTTTCACTTGGTACAAATGATGCTGGCGTGACTGCTCAATGCCCTTTCAGAGAGGAAAGCGCAGAGGGCTGAGGGGGTCAGATAAAAACAAAGATAATGTGTTATGCAGACACTAGTCTGGATGAATATCTAGAGAAGAGAGAGACTTTAAAGGGGCAACACAATAAGAAATCAGGATAAAGAGGAAAGGCACGCAAAGGCAAGCAGACAGCTCTCCACACGTTCAGCCTTTAGGGACAATCTTCCTATTTTTTCCCAGGAGCCAAAAAAAAACCCAAAATTAATCTCTGTGAACAGCCTAAATTTGTATTTAGTGCCAACTTTGTGTCTGCATCAAATTCCTCCACAGCATAAGATACAACACTGTAAATAGGCTCATTTTCATTATTTTATCAAATTGTGTTAACTTTCTCTCTGCAGCATGCTCCAAGGCTGGCAACACCAAGACGTGCGGGAAATGCAAATCACTCCCCTTTTGATACGATAACCGTAGCAGTGAATTGCATCCCAGAAATCAGCTCAGGATTATAGCCGAGAACTCGCTGAAAGGCACTTAGCTGTGGCGTTGCGCCAGAAGGGTAAACTTCAGCTGGTAGGTCAGTGCAAAGTGGGCTCAGGTCTTGGGAAAGAGGAAAAATACATAACATACAACTATCTGTGTTTGCACGGACCTCAAAGCCAACAGCCTCAGGGTCAATGTATAATTAAAGAATGCCAACAGGTGTTAAAAACAAGTGTGTATTTATGTATGCAAATACATGGGAGAGATACATTAAATATTAATAAGCACCTAGGAAAGCAAGAACCAGCAGGCTGTAGGATAAAATCTATTTGCCAGACAAATACATATATATAAATATATATATATATATATAAACAACGACATTAAAAAAATTGCATTTCCTGCATGGAACTATTTGTGGTGGAGTACATTATAATAATCATTTTAATCATGTATCGTTTATTTAAATAATTTTTCAGTTTCAAAGATTCAGCAGATGTTGGAATGCAAATAAAGATAATCAGAACGTGAAAATAATTGTTCTCCCAGTGTCTTATTTTTGTGTGTAAATGCCACTGCTAACAGCTACTAGAGTTAACCCTGGGCCAGGACTCCACTGAATTCGGTACTGCACAAACATAAAAATAAAAAGCTGTCTCAACCCTAAGGAATTTGCAGCTCAAACAGAAAAGAGGCAGCAGATGGATATAGACAGAAATAATCAAGAAGTAGTAGTTAACAAGGCAAGAGTTAGTCTCAGCAAACCAAATCCCTGATTGCCGTGAGCCTCGTACAGGCACCACAACAAAGAGGAGTTTTGATCATCGATGCCCTGCAACACACGGAGCTCTGCACACCCTTCATCTTCGCCGCTGTGCTCCATCTGTTGCCTCCACACTTGTTGGCAAATGTGTCTCGTTCACCCACTATACTTTAGTTTTTAGCATGAAAACTCTTTGGGCCAAGGACTGTCACGTACAACCTCGCTCTCCAGCACCGAGCATAGGAGGGCTCAAACTGGTCATAGAGACAGATAAAATCATTTATGAACAAAATGGCTCATTAAGAATAATGTTTATTAATAACTACTCCAACAGAGCATAAGCATGCATGCACAGAAGTCTAAAGTCAAAATTAACACACACAAACCCCATGTAAAACAAGAGGCATCTATCAGTATTTGAGCAATAGTGCTTTCTGATGGCTTTTACTTAGTCCACACACCTCTTGATCTAAATCTGAACCATGCAGAGGAGAGGAGGTGTGGCTAGCACATAATTATGTTGTGAAACTGAGACATCCTCCAGTAAATGGATATATTATGCCCAATCTCAGCTGCAGCCTCCGGAGGTACCACATTACGTACAACAGGAATAAAAACTAGTCCAACAGATAGCTGGGTGGCTATGACAAACAAGCTCCATAAAAATATTTAAAACGTCCTAAAACAGTTTTCTGTAACAGAGATAACATCTGCAGGATACAACATTCTTGCCGGAAGGTTTTATTTCAGCACATTTGCCTCAACGACCCACTTATTGCTACAACTTTCAGACTAATGTTAAACCAATAAAGTATTTAATTTGTACCACCAAACCTGTCTTTTGTGACACATGACCATTCCACATGGCTTTCAGGTTCTTAAATTAAATGCCTAAAAGTCACAAGATGGGAAAATAAAAGACTGCTGTACAGCATCAATCCATCCCTTCCTCATGCCCAGCCAGACCTGTGCTGCAGGGCGATGCTGCCCTTCCAGCCTCCACTTCCACACTGTCGTCAAAGCATTAAACAACAAATTTAGCCATTAGAAAATTAGCAGTAAATGGTAAAAGGGTTGCCTTTGCAGCCCCCCAGTGCAGTGCATACAGCCGGGTGGGACAGCGGAGCAGGAGAAATCGCAGCACTGAGCTGCCCTCCAAAGCTGCTCTCAGTGGCAGCAGGGACCCAACCAGCCTCACAGTTGGGTACTGTGAAGAGTTGTCTCCTTTTCAAAAGCCTGTACTGAACACTGTTTAACATACTAATACTACATACTCATACTTTCAGTGAGGTCTCTGTAGAATAAATCTTCAAAATAACTCCACCTGCATAACAAAAAAATCTGTCACTGAATGTTTTTTATCTTCGTGCCAGGAACATCATGAACATATATCTTTATAGCTAGAATTCAGTTCTTCTCAAAGTCCTTGGATTCTTTATGATTACTTTTTGTCTTTTTTTAAATTGTACATTCTTTTTTTCCCCTTGGACATCTCCCAAAGACCAAAAGTGACTGACAGAAAATACTGCTTAGAGTGAAAGTTCATGGAGACTTTCCTCTGCACAGTCAGGTGTGTCCCATATCTATTAATTATATTACTTTTTCAGTAAGATATAGTGAATTGCAAGGTAAGGAGGCAGGTGCTACATGAGCTAAAAGGCATGCTCAGTAAAGTGTTAGCTGCAACTTCCATGCTCCAACATGCAATGTGACAGATTTTCCATTGCAATTCAAACTTCAAAAGTGGAAAAGAAGTAACATGTAAATGGACCTTGCTTGCTCTTACATCACTGTTAGCAAATCTGAGTCTCTTTAAGCCTGGTAGTTTCAAATCAGGCCTATTTAACTTGCAAAGGAAGGTCAGGTTTTATTGATCACCTCTAATGCTTATAAATGCATTCTTAAAAAAAAAGAGTAATGAGAGACATAAACACACAGCTCAGTTGCCAAAGACTCACTGGAAAAATATGTGATAATATTTACAGCCTTCAAGCTATGCTGTTGTCAGTGCCATCTCTATACGCACCAGAATGCAGATTACAGTCTTGCCAGTTCATACTGGAAAGGCAAAAAAAGAGCCCTACCAGAGCAGAAGAGGAATAGTATTTGATTTACTAAAAGCACAACTATTAACTTCCAAAATACAGTCGCAGCAGCACAAGTCCATTTACTTTTCAGTTATTATTCCTCAACCTTTTTCAATGCAATATTTTGTGCCTCCTACTCGGAGTCCATGCTATGCCCTGAATTTTGAACTACTAACAACCGGTGGCATTATTCCAGTTGCTATAGAAATAAGGCAGGTTATTTATATTATGCTATAGAAATAAGGCAGGTTATTTATATTATGGTATCACCTAGAGGTGCGTTTAATTAATCAGAGCTCCTTCTACTACATCTTTCAGAGAAGGACAAGAGAAGAAGCCCATTTATAATACTGATGAGATTTTTAAATACGCAAGTGCTGACTATTTGAAGAACCCAGATTTTAAAGGAATGAGATGACAAATAAAGGAAATAAATATATGTGATCTGGCTAAAGGCCAGTGATCCACTTTTTAGGAGAGAAACAAGGGAACACCTAAATAAAGGAAGTGCAGCACTTTCCACCCATACGGACAAGCACAGACCAAACACATTGCAACATCTAGATACAGCCTTACTTGCTACAGTTTTGTCTTCCCTACCCTAGCTTTTCATAGAGAATTTCACTTATGAACCGACTCTCAGAAAAATGGAAAGTATTTTTCCATGCAAAACTAAACATGATTTTCACTTTGTTATTTTTCATGCTATGCTAAAATAAAACCACAATGGATTTTCAATTGATATCTGATATATCACTCCCATTCCAACTATTTAATACTCATTTTTATAGCCTGACAGAGGTTCTAAATATAATATTTACAGAAACATAAACACATAAAAAATGACTGCAGTTAATGTACCAGAACAGACACAGGATTTCTGGGTTTTATTCTACTGCAAACTTCTTGTGCAAGTCAGACAAGTTCCTTAATCAATCCTTACACCCAAGCTTCTTCCTCCATCTAATGGACAGGCGAGCTGCAAAAATGCATCACTGCCTAGGACGTGCTCTGGAGCTATGCTGTCAAATCGTTAGAATAAGCCAATAATAAATAGTGTAAATCCCTTCATCAACTTTGTGCAATTACCAAATGTTTATTAGCCTCCAAAGTGAAGGCTAATAAACCTGCTTATTTTAGCAGATAAAGTCAAATTACCTTGACTGAAGTTGGTAAGTGTTCAAAGATGAACAGCTATGGCCTCATTTGCTTTTAGTTATTTTTGATGAAATGTCAGCTCAGAAAACTGAAAGATATTTCCTAGTTATTTAGGCAATGTGAAACTTGGGCAGTTATTTTCCAGGAAACACGGCCTGCCTGACAGGTTTTAAATGAATAAAAGTGATATTATTACAATTATCATTAGAAGAAGATGTCCCTCATCAAAATGTGTCTGGATTTTAATTGACAAGGTCTGGGTTAATGCTGTGAAAATGCCAATGAAAGCAAAGCCTGTGGCTCAAACTAATTGTCAGCACTGAGCAACCTCAACCTATAACCCACCACAGATTTATCACTCTGTGCACACTGTACTCATGACAAGAAATGTTTGAATTAATCATTAACAACTAGAAATTCCTCCCAGACAGAAAGTGAGCAGAGTGCAGGGCTGCCCACCCTCCTTTCCCTTGCTCCTGAGCCAAGGAGAGGTGCCTACAAGCCTTCCTAATGAGAAGGACTTGTTTTGTTATTTCACCACCTTTTGTTTTAAAAGCACTGCAGGGGAAACTTTCAGTGGTCCTGAAAGGAGGAGACAGACATTACTCAGAGAAAACTGCAGTGCATGTGTGGCTAAAGTCCTCCTACCTCCCTGGCCACCCTCCCTGATCAGCTCCAGCACAGCCAGTGGGAGCACACGGCCTTCGTGGAAGAGGGGACAGTGGTCAGGTATGACCATGGGGGGGTCACACGCAAACACAAATTCCAATGCAGAGGCTAAGGGGCTTCCTTATTCCCAGCAATACCCACACAGTTAGTCCCCTTTCTCAAGAAAGGCCACCCAGTGCACAGCACGCTTGCTCTCCAACCCACGAAATGCATGGTGCTTGCCCAAGGCACAGCAACTCCTACTCAGTGCGCCCGGATCGCTCCTGCCGCCAGTCTTTCATATGGACTCATATGAAATGGTGGCACCTGTTTCTAGTATACCAGACTATGCAACTGAGCATCCACCACTTGGGCTGTCCCACCAGTTAATTCAGGGTAGGTCCCACCATGGCCACTGGAGCTCACTGAAGCCCAGTGAGCTTCCTCTGCAGTGGTGGTCATCAGTTACAGGGCAGCGGGCCACACTGGCACAGAGAACAAGAGACAGTTAAAATCACAGGAGAGAAGCCATCAAAGAATGAGATGAAAGCACAGACACAGGATGGTGATCCTCCATATTTTGGTGGTGCCCCTGCAACAGCACAACTGTTCAGAGAAGGACTTACAGCCTCCCTACTTCAGCCATATACTCAGTAACACTTGGGAAGGTCCCCTCGGCTGCAGTGGCAGTCAGCACCACTTATCCCACCCATTTCATAAATAAAACACAAAGGGGTCTGTAAAAAACCTCCTGAATTCTCTTTATTTTATTTATATTTTGTCTATCCCAGCATGCTGGTGCAAACCTCCCAGAATATTGCTGGGCAGAAGGAGAGAAGCTAAGAGCCTCTAGTACCTGACAGAGGCATGAGGTCTGCCAGGGTAATGGCATGCTCCTAAGCCTTACATTGCCTTTTACAGTCTTTACTCTGAATGCTTTGGTTCTCAGCTTCTCCATCTGCGCAGGTTATGGCATCATCACAACACAGCTTGAGTGCACATCAACTTGTTGGTTCCCCAGCCCAAGTCTTTATATGACATCTGATGCAAAATTAAAGAGTTCCTTCTCACATGATATTAAGACTGGAAAGCACAACAGTGCTGGGACGAAAAGAAGAGGGCAAGTCTCCAAAAATATCAGGGGCCAGTTCCTGAGGTGGGGGAAAAGGTCTATGGCCACTAATGTCAAAAGGCACCAAGCTTGTCTGGTGAGATATAAATGGAGCTACTTACTCCACCTAGTAGAGAAAAAAAAGAAATTAGAAAAAAATCTCCCTGTTATCAACTGGCTAGTCAGGAGAAATCAACAGGCAGCATTTGCCGTGGTGAGGGAATAAGACACTACCTTGCTTAGAGGGTGCCAGTGCCGGCACGGTCTCTGCTGGCCCTTTCCCAGTAACTGGGAAGCAGACACTGCTGGGGGCATTAGCCCATAACAGAAATGCTGCTCACTTCACTGTCCCTTTTCTCCCAGAGGCAAAAGGCAGCCATTTCTCCTCTCATTCACCTCCAGTTACCCTGCCTTTCTAGTTTTTGCTGTTTTCCATATATTCACTCTAGAAGCTGGAAAGCTCCCGTTAAACGATGCCAACAAGAGCTCTCCATTCACAGCTACCAGTTGACTGCACACATTCTCTCTTATTTCCAAATGTTTTCAGTATGTTTCAGCTTCCCTTCATTAAACATATTCATAATTATTTGCAGCACATCTAAAGAACTTGTACAACAGGTTTGTGCTTCCAAATATAGGCTCCTGGCTGCAAAAACTCAGCATGACAGCACTAGAAAGAGGCTTGTGTCAATCAGGAGGTACAGCTCAGGAAGAGGAAACTGGAAGCCATACCATCATGATTTGAGTCAGTTACTTCCACCAGGCAGCAATTTGACCCTTTACAAAACCCTAGGTATTTCTTAGAGCATCACCCCTCAGTTAACCACCAAAGTAGTCAGCAGCTGTAAGCATTTTTTATGATAAAAATATGCAAAGTGGAGACTTCTAGTACCTTAACTGAAATCTTGAACAGCCTAAAGGATTTTTCTGGTCTAAAGAGAAACTTAATACAGCAAAGTATATCTGTAATACTTCACACCAGTTACTGTTGTGGCTTTGCAAGGCTGTTTCCATAGCACACTTCAATATCCTTTAGACTAAGCAAAGGCTTCATCGAGGAAAGTTACAACAAATGCTCATTTCTTTAGCTAAACCCCAAATAGTCACTTACAAAAGTTGTCAGGGCTTTCCAAAATCCTAACTCTTTCAGGCTCTTTCATGAATCCTACAGAACTATCTAAGGAAGGACATCTTTGGCACTTAAATTGTGCTGTGCTGGTTCTGCACTACTCGACTTGAGCTAGAAGGACCCAGCATGCAATTACGAGACCAGAACAGCTCCTAAAGCACACACGGTGCAGGGCTTCCAGCAATTATTTCTGTGATCCTTAAGACAGAGGTTGTTCAGGGACAGAACTGCTCCTTTAGGTAATTACATTCCCAGGGCTACATCGTGCCTGTCAAACTCACCACCCTCTACATCAGAGGCTAGATTTTGTGGATCATTATGAAATAAATCTGTCACCCTGAAGGATGAAAATATAACAAACTGTAGCTTATCTGAACCCGAACATTACCAAGTCACCACTACAAAGAAACACAAACTGTTGCACCCTGACTGCATATGGGACATGGGTGACTTCCCATCATACACACAGGCCTTTATCAACTCAGATGTGCAATTAAGCTAACATTTGTTCAACGAAAGGTAAAAATGACTGTCTGGGAGGTGTCACAGCTGCAGGCAGAGCAGAAAAGGCTCTAGAGCATCATGAATGATCAGTCCCACATGTGACATTCTCCACTAAGCGTTGTTCTGGCAACATTCCCACTATTCAAGGAAGGAAATGTAGTATTCTCCTACTTTTTTCTGCGAGCTTGGATCTAAAACTTGGAAAGCAGAAGTGCAGAAGTGCCTTAACCAGAAAGGAGGAGGATGGTAGTTCATAATTAATTTTCCACATCAACTGTTGGCCGCCCTCCTCTTCCTCTCTGCTAGGCTGCAAACTGCCAGTGGATACTTATCCAAAGAGCAGACATGCCACAGAGCAAAAAGTATGATTATTAGTAGTTAATACTTTATAGTGTGTGCTAGCCAAAAATAAGAGGTAAGTGAGCCTGGGTGCAGTGAGAGCAGCACCAGTGCAAAGGCAGCCCTGCCTGAAGCTGCTTATCATCTAAGAGACGCAAAAATGAAGGGGACAGAAAAGCAGGATGGGGAGAGCAAGACAGTTACGGGAAGGCTGGAAGCAGGTATGGAAACATGTTCTCAGAAGAAGGTTTTGAGCCAGGTAATTTCAAAACACCTGTAACCCAAAGAAATGCCCTTTTCCACCCCAGTTGGACTCTGCCCAAGACAGGGCCCATGGACTGCCAAGCAGCATCTCTGCAGAGGACAAGGAGCTCCAAACTGCTTCATCTTCCCAGTGGAAGAAGCTTTACTCCATCCAGATCTTGGTTAGCATTTTCCACCACTCAGTCTCTGAATTTCTCAAAGACCAGAGTGCAAAGTACTTACAGAGAGGACATTGGTCCTTACAGGAGAAAGGCCTCCAGAAGAAAATAAACCACTATTCATCATGCTCTCTGAAGCAACACTGCAAAATCCAGAGTCCAGAAGGCAGAGCCACAGGCTGACAGGCCAGGAACAAGCCCATTTGTATGACTTTGGGCAGAGCCCCTGACTTCTCAGTACTTCAAGAGTACAGGTGAAGGACTATTATATTACTGTTCTGTGATTGATATCTTAAGAATCTCATGTTAGTTTTGGAGTTTCTTATTTTCTTTCAGAAATTCAACTCAGTTCTGCTGCTGATATCAGCTTTTTAATTCATTTTACACCAAGATATTTGTTATCAGAAATTGTGCTTTGATATGTGTCAGGTTGATGGATTCAATAAAAGCCCTGTCAGGAGAAGTTGAGTGAATAGGGTTGCAGAAGTGGTGTCATCAAGGGAATTGATATGTTAACAGCCAGTCTGCTGATCTTGCAACAAAACATACAAACATAATAGCCATTTTATTTCCTCACCCTGGCAAAATAGTTCAGAGAAACACTAGAAAATATTTGCATAAGTATTACCCATACAAACAAGCTCAGCACGCTTACTGATAAAAAACATATGTAAAAAGCAATCCTACATGCTGTCCTGTTTTCCTATTTGGTGTGCAAAATGCAGTCAAGAAGAAGAAAGGCTTTATTCAAAATAAAGCTTTGAATTTAACTTTGGGAATTTAAGCAGACATCCCATGACGCTCCAGCTGAACTTGTCCTTCAATAATGTAGGAGGACAACTTTACTGACACATTTTCACCCACAGCAAGTAGACCTGCACCCCTCATCAAGCCATTGGAAAGTGGCATTAAGGTCATATTCTGACATCCAGACCTAGAGGCACATAAACTCAGTGTTTGTTTCTGATTTCATAAATGAAACCACATAAGAAGCAAGACAGATTTGAAGAGAGAAATAATAACTCTTTATCAGACTACATAATACAGGGAGTGAGAAAAGGACACCTGCCCACTGCTCTGCTGTAAGTCAAGGACTTGAATATGCAAGCTCTCTGCTTCACCTGTATCAGACCATCCCAGCTGCAACATTACCTTTGCACCGCCCTGTAACACAAAGAGATTCTCTTAACTTGAACTGATTTACAGAACATTTGGGAGTGGTAAAAAAAATTGTGATGTTAAGATTCAGCTTTTTAAAAAAGAGAAATAATATTACAGCCTAAACAAAGCAAAGAGAAAAGTTCCAAAGCAATCCATCTGAAAAAGGTGAATTACATTGAGGATTTATGTCCATGTAATGAAGACAATTAATTGCCACAAGATCCATAAAGCACATTAAATGAACAGGGTTTTTTCCAATTCTACTTGTGAGATAAAATTTATTAACTATGTTTAATGGCTACTTAAATTTTTTCTTTTATATACTTATTAAATGTGCTTTTTCAGCAGAACAGAGCATTTTACTAACCGGATTCTACTAATCTAAAAAATGAGCAATTTAAGAAAAAGATATTACTCTTCATGTTATCTACAGATCCGTTTAAAACAATTCCTTACACAATAAGATTGCCATCACCACAATTGCGTAAATGCTGCTAAAAGGTAATCTGCTTGTCTCACATGAGCAAACAGTGTTCTGCTGTAGATGAATGAGTTCAGCTAACATTATTTGGACATATGTTGCCATTTCCAGCAGAGAAACAGAGCAAACATGGGTCCTGGTGTCATTTGGTGTCACTGTAATCACTTAATTAAAAACCCCTCTACCTGGGAGAGCAGGACACATGGAAGAAACTGGCTTAGATTGGAGCAGTGACCTCAAATGGATCCACATCCAAATGTTGTACTTTGCCCTTTTAACTCAGCTGCTATCTTCATGCCTCCAGCTGAGGGTATCAGAGGCACCTTTTACACTTGTGATTGTGTGCAAATCAGAGCCAGATATTTACTGCATAAAAGTGACCTAGAAGTGAGTCTGTTCCTTATTCACCACCTGTGAAATGGGGATAAGTAGCACTTTTGTCTTATAAGGGTGTCACGGGAACAGATGAAGTTGATGATAATCAATTATTCTGGTAAGTTTGCATGATCCCCCAAGACTAAGAGGAAGGATAAAAAAGGGTCTCAGCTACCCGAATGAACAACAGCAGTGTTACCAGCTCTTTAAACTTCAGCATAATCTTCTCAATCTGCAATGTTCGTAAAGATCAAGTTTCCATAAATGCGATCTTTCCTTAAATAAGAACCAAGTTTTTAGATCTGACGGTCACAAAGTAAAATGCAAAAATATAACCAAAGTCCAACCTAGAGTTTAATGCCTAAATAACAGTTTGCATAAAGCAACTGTATGGAAAATGCTCTTTGTCCTCTGAAACTGTGAGGTTCTACAAAGTCCTGCACAACCTCTGTGCTGGAGTACTACTCATGCTGCAGCCTGAGAGGTGACTGAGAGTTGGACCGACTAGGGTGGGAAGGACGTAGGGAGCTCATCTCACCACCATCCTGCCAAGGCAGGGTCAGCACCATGGTCATGCCAGCAACCAACTGCTCTGGTGTGGATCTTCGCATGCCCTGGGGCACCCTGCATACCCAGCAAAACACATACATTCATTGCAAGGAAGATTCACTTTCACCTGCAGATCTCACACAGAAACAGGAATAAACAAATTGCTGTGATTTCTACATTATAACAGTGCAAAATATTTCTCTGCAAGAGTCAAGAAGCCCTCTTGATTATGAAATACATCTCCTACAGCTTTCCCCTTTAGGTATTGTAATCACAAGAGCAGCAGCTTGGAAATAAACATAAGTGAAGATGATAACAAAAGCATGAACAATGTTTAACAACCTCCTCTTCTAGAAACAAGGTGCCACCAGAGCAGACAGACAAATGCAGCAAGTGCTGCAGAAGTCTAATGATGGGAACCTCTCCTCCCTGATATCGACATTGTTTTCTTGAAACGCTTGTACAAATTAACAGCATATGCTGTGGTTGGAACAGCTCTTCTTGACCCTCAACATTTAAAAGTTAAGCACCTAATTTAAGCTATTCCCACCAACCTTTTCTGCAGTCGGTGGGGACGGGCAGTCTCCAGACCAGCAGAGCTTTGCTGAAGCGTGAGAGTTTGAGCCTACAGTTTCCAGAGGTAACACTACTGATACAACCATATCAAAAACACAAGAATGAATGCACACTCACCTGGATGCCTCACGTTTTCTTAGAGACTTTTAAGAAAGTCTTGATTTTTTTAATTTCTTTTTTCTTTTCTTCCTGTCCACTAACATCAAGTACGGGTGTTATATTGCTGCTGTACTTTTCTCAACAAGCCTATACTGCTGGTTCAGTCATGGAAGAGAAGTCAATACCCATGTGTTAAATGAAAAAGGATTTAGCAATATCTGATACCATTCTACTGAGATCTAGGAACCAATACTTTAAATTTTGGGGGTTTTATCAGCAAACTTTGCCTCCACAGAAAAATCTTGGCCTAGATAAAAGCAGCTGTATTATCAGAGGTTATATTGCCCTGAATGCTTCCATAGCACAAGCTTTGTCCACAATACATTCCTCAAGTCCTGCTCCTCTTGTTAAAAGATATGTTGCATATTGCCTTGCTACCGGTACAGCATAGCCAAAGGAATGCTTGTGTAGATAAGGGAACCTCCACACATGCAAAAATTTTAAGTGCTACACAACAAAGGGGGCAACATACGATTATGCAAGAAAATGGTATCATTTCCATCCCTGGCAAACAATGAGAATATACAAAGCACAAAGGAAAGCACGGGGCTGTATTACAAATGGGCTACTTCAGCATCATTAATTTTTTTTTGTCTCTGACCCTCTGAACTGCAGGCATTAGCGGAACAAAACAAGTGGGACTTTCAAAACGCGGATGCCTATCACCAAGTGTACATCACCAACACCAAAACACAACCATCAGTGAGCATTTTGTTCGATAAAGCACTTGATATAAACACACACTCCCTCAAGCCCAAGACTTTAAAAACACTTCACTTTTGATGAACGCCCTCCAAATTCAGGGAATGCAAAGGTTATTTACAGAGGCAGTATGAGCATGGCTAGTATACAGCAATAAACACAAAGGCTGCTAATTTTCCATTTTACCCATATGCAGATATTCAGAAAAGAGCAAAAAGACAAGAGCAGGGGGAAATGACATACCTTACCAAACCCGAATGTTGGACACAACTTGTTTCAGAGCAACATTGGTGTGAAGGTAAGTTCCTCAGGTGACCACCAACCGCAATTCCTTTCTGAGCTCCCCAGAGGCTCCAGCTCCCCCTTGTCTGTGTCCCTGAGGAAGATGCAGTGTCGTCCAGTATTTCAGATCCTCAGCTGCAAAAGGTGCTGTTCAGAAAAAGGAAAGAGAAGAAGGTGTGGCATTAAATTCTAGGGTCAGTTGTTTGACAGATTCAGAGCAGAACATAAGACAACATTGGATAGGAATGAAATGTCAAGGCAGGACAAAGAGTCTGTGACAATCCATCATGCGTGGCACCTTCAGAGGGCAATCTTTGAATTCATGAATTGTGGTGCAAACCTATTTTTGCTTTATAGTACTTTGTGTCCCTGCACCAGGAAATGAATGGCAGCCCGGCTGCTTTTTATTCCAGTCTAATATTGTAATAAGAACATAAGTAATACACTTCTCCATAGGGAATATTTTAATTCATTATGGCATTTCTGCAGAATAACAGGACTTTCATATTAAAAGCAGAGACTTCACCTCAGTCTTAATACTTTGCACTGTTAAAATGGCTCTCATTCAAGGAATGCAAAGCTCCTAAACAGGCAATCACATTAGGACCTTACAGCTGATGGGAAGCAGTGACTGTCAGCCCAATATGCAGCAACGGGTTCCCGAAGCTCAGTCTCCAGATCAATTGTCAGAGACAGGTAAATGGCCTGAGCTTCTCTGGGAGGGTGGGGGCTCGGCATCGCCATGTGTTCTAGCTCACTATCACTGCTAGAGGTGCTTGGTGTTTCCGAGAGGTCAGACCCGGGCACTGAACATGGATGTGGAAGCCTCACCACGGACGCCCAGGTGAGAAGCGAGTGATGGAGACAACGGCCTGGCAGCAGCGCTGCCACCAACCAAAAAGCTTAGAGAAGCACCAAGAAGTTAACACATTCATTGCTGTCATTGCATTAAATCATCCCTAATCCCTGACACATGGGAAAACACTCAAGGGACCATCCTTCCCCCACCCAGACAATACAGCCTGCAAAGCGAGACCAGGCAGAGCAGCACAAAGCAGGTAAGGACTAAGCAAAGAGCAGGATCCAGCCTCTCTAGGTCAGATACATAAGCACTAGGTGGTTTGCATCCTTAAACTGGGCTTAGAGACACTTTGTCTAATATTAACTCAACACAGCAGCTGTAAACGTATTCTAACTTTGCCTAGAAATGCAAAAAGAACAAAGAAAAAAGGAAAAAAAACCAGACATGTTTATTCCTTAGAGGTCTCCTACACAGGAGAAAGTCTGTGGCAGCTCAAAATACCACAAAATCCCATTATGTCTTCACAAAAAATCCTGAACTCATGAACAGGTTACAGCTATCTGGAAAACCCATTAGCTTTTGGGCTTGCAAGAAGGAAGATTTCAGTAATCAGCATGTAAAACTGTCCATACCAAAAGCTAGCATCATACTGCTGTCTTTTTCTTTATTATTTTTACCAGAAGTTCACACAGCAAGCATGGTCACACAGATCAGAACAATCAAATATATTCACTTTTTTTAGCAATAATTACTTCTCTGGACCTTGTATAAGTGGTTTATGTTGCATACCACACCTGAAGGCTCTACAAGTGGAACATCTTGTGAGATACCAGAACAGAAGTCAGGACAGCAGAGCCTAGCCCTGCATTTCTTGGCACGCATTTACAGACCTTCTGCCTCACTTGAACTCAGACATGAAGGACAGAAGTGGACCTTCACAGTTCCTGTCCTCTTCCAGGTCAACCATGAAAAATCAGACTGCCAACTGAAATGGCCGCGGAATGACTTATGGGTACAGAAACGGCTAATGCTGCAGGTAGCAGCAAGACCTAATTCTACTGCTTTTAAGGGACTTCTATCTCTGGAGACCACGGTTACAATTACTTTTTCATTTTTGCTCTTAAATTGTAAGACAAAATAGTCATAAAGAAAATCATTGCTACATTTTTGTGCATTAACTATAGCATCATCTGAGCTGAGAAACAGAAGTAACAATAACAGGACTAGATCACCATTGCAAGCTGAGTGCAGGAGTCTGATCTCAGGTTGGAAAAGATGTGGTTTTGAAAGCTGCTATTTAGTATAGCTTGCCAACGCTCATCTGAAGCAAACCTCTTTGGTAAGAAGTTGGCACATTGCCTTAATATGCTGCTATGCAAGCGCATACAGTTTCTGTATTGCCTGACTTCCTGCACTGCTGGGTGGATCATAAATTGCAGTACAGGCAGAAGCATGCACTTCCAGCTCTTGGCAAAGACAAAAAAAAAAGCTTCCCTCACTCCTAACCAGTATCATTATGGGAATGAGAGTACAGCAGCAGCGAGCTGGAAAATATTGCTGCCGAGCCATTGCCTGATCCAGACTGAAAACATGGAGCACTATGAGCATGTGATAATGAGGGAGGATGGGAAGTAACAGGAGGTGTGGACATGGAGGGGAAAACAACTTTGGTCATGAAAAAATGCAATGACTGTGCACTGTTCCCATCTCTCTGATACAAGCTCTTGCTGCGGACATCCCTTACCCCCATGGTGCAACGTAATGAAATGAAATCTGGCCAGGATTCCCGCGAGCAGCAAGGTGCAGATGCTCCAGCCTGAATGCAATGTGCTTCCTCCACACTGATAATGTGCAGGACACAAACACAGAGGGAGGGAGGCAGACCAGGGACCATTCCTAGTCAGCAATATAGTGAGGTAAAAGGCTACTAAAAAATAATGCAAGGAAACCCTCACGAGCTGTAATTTGTGTGGGCTCGGAACCTTCCAGATGGGGGAAAAAAAGTCTTGGTGGTCAGTGTCCTAGCAGCAACAGGTTTTCTTCTCACAGTCATGGAACCTGGAGAGCCCATCACAGCTCCTGAGATGCTCCTCATTGCTCCTTGACTTTGGGCAGCTCTAGAGGGCAGCCACCCTGAGGGCTGGAAAAGCCCAGGCTGACCGTGGTCTGCTGGAGCCACTGCCCAAGCCCAGAGCCCCAGGACTGTCCCGTCGCTGCAGAATGAGGCAGACACCAGCATACCTGATAAAAACCCATTCATTTCAGTCTGCAGCTGCTGTAGGAGCTGGCACTGCACCTATCTGAAGCAAAACCAAGTCTGAACCTACAGATATGCCTCACGTACTTGTACTAGAAATCCCACAATTTCAGTTAGTTTTGGTTCTAAAATTTTGTGCTTCCTCCATTCTTCTTTGATCAGACATGTGGAAGTAACTGCTGAAAAATTACAAATTACTTTCATTATCCCACCACTTCAGATTTTTACCTTCACTTTCTGGAGTCCTGGATTAAATATTCAGGTGCATTCCTAAATGAACATAGTTAAGTGGTATCAGATCAGTCTTCAAGTCACAAAAGCAGGCATATAGATGTTCTTATTAATCAGAAAAGGCAGACAAGACATTTTTCCAGTAAAAAGTGAGTATTTCCTTTGGAGAAACCTCAGTCCTTTACTGATAGAAAGCATAAATTATACAAAATAACTATATACTTTAGATGTAAAAAATCAGATCAAATATTAAATTTGATGACACCGCTTCTATCTTGAGATGTTCCCAGACCACAAATCAACCAAGGCTGGGAGACTCTCTCACAGGAAGCCTTGTGAGAACCTTTGCCCTGTTCTTATACTCTTCTTTAGGCATCCACTATCGATCATTGTCAGGGTGAGGACAGAAGCCGACTGGACCCTTATCTGACCCAGCACGGTCACCCTGTATTTGGGTGTCATAGAGCTTAAGGTGCAGCTTGGGCCTTGTGGCTAGGTATGACAATATTGGTGAGCATTTGCAACCTTATATAGGGCAAAAAGAGGCATCTAGAAGCTGAATGACATATTTGCAAGCAAATATTACAGTATAGTAGATATTCAAATTAGTATTAGTTAGTCTCATCAAAAATTAATTACACCCTACCTAGCTGCAATTGAAGAAATTAGTTGGGCTTAGAAAAGATTAAATATTTAAAGAGTCTGGTGACTTAAAACTAATTGAAACCATATCTCCTTGCTTAAATATTAAATTTCTTTTATTTTTACCTCTAGTATGACCATTCAGAAACCAAAACCCCATATGTGCATACACCCACGCAGACAAGTACACCACACTCAGGTATATGTAACATGTTCATATATAGTCTTGTAACTTCCCTCTTTCCCTATAGCTAAACTTGGGTAAACATGTTTGACTAATACAGAGGAGCTCCAGCGGTAGAGCCAGAAGAGAGGCTGTGAAGCAGGCAAGGGAAAAGACATTTTTATTGCTAAGTATTTAACAAGGTCGACCTCCTATGTAAATGCAGGAAAAAAGATCCCACAGCAGACTCTGAACACAGCAGGGGATTACACCAATTCATTAGCAGGTATATCTTCTAATTACAGCCTCGGACATTAGTCCCCATACAGCTGAGTAGGAAACAGCTGCTGCATTTTGCCATATCCTCGGGATCGAGCTCACTGTTTTCTAGTGAGCTTCAGGACAGCACGGCTTAATGCAATCCCACCACACTAGCTTCAGCCGAAAGCAAGGGTATTCAGTTATCTCAGAGGATGCTCCTGACTCCTCACAGCTCAAAGCCGAAGAGAAGCCAGCTTCTACATTTTATGGGATTTGTTCCTCTGCTCCTGCTGCGTCAAGGAACTGTAGGATCAATAACTCATCCTGTCAGCTCCATCTCTGGTAAAGATCTCACATTAATTTAGTGTAAAGGTGACACTGGTGAAGAAGAGAATAAAATGAGACTTTGAATCCCTCCTTCCAGAAGGCTAATGGTAAAAAATTGGTAGCGATGCAACTTTGGCACCTTTCCAACTATAACACTTAGAGCACTGCCCACCACCGCGTCCCAGACATACTTTGTCATTCACCATGGCTCAGTACAAAACATAAATAAAACAGAAGTCTCCAGCACTACTGGCACTCAGCTGTTTTGAGGCTTTTTTTTTCCTTCCCTGCCAACAAAACAAATAGTGAAATGGCAGAACTGCAATTCGAGTGATAATGTCTGCAAGTAGGAAATTCAGTGGAGGCTGGCGGTGTGATGGAGTTCCTTGGGAAATTAACTCAATTAAAGAATGCAGGCAATAATAAAATGAAGAATACATTGACTGAGGTGAATATAATGGAATACCATGATGTTACTGAACATCAGCGCCGGGTTTTGTCATCAAATGCAAACTAAGGGTATCCAGAAAAAAAAGAAAACAAGAGCAGTGATTAGCCATGCTGCTTGTATGAACTATTCCCATCAGAAGAGTATTAATGTTATACTACGAGGTTCAAAAGTATGATTAATATCTTGCCAGGTTAGAAAATGCTAAGACACTGCACAAGTCTTGCTGCTGCTACATACGAGTAAATAATTTCTGAAAGTAGAATCCAAGAAATTCAGTGGAAATACTTTCAGTTTGAAATAAAGCATGCATGCTGAAGAAAGGCACTTACATTAACGATGGCTCCTTCTCAAGTTCAAAAGCATTAAGTTGCAGGCTACTGTCTAACTGTCTAGCTGCTAACGCTACATTATACTATTAAGTTTTTTTATTATTATTACTTGTCCTACTACTACAGTCTGATTACACTATAAAGTAAGATCTCTTGGGCTCCTTAGATTCAGACGTTTACATCTGCCCTTGTACTGAAGCTCTTTCATGAGATTATTGTTTCTTCTGTCAGTTCAACTGAAAGCAATGATAAAGTTATAGCAATGTGTATGTCCTTGTTGAACACTGCTTTCAAAGGGTTGGAAGTACATTCATAGGAAAAAAAGCAACGCTTAACTGATTTCCTGGATTTAGAAGAGAATGAGTATCAAACAGCTTGCACTTAACTGGTCAGATCTTCAAAATAATTGAGTAATGAAATAAATCAAGTTCTTCCAACAAAAGCCGACTGGTCTATATCACAGGCAGCTGTGTGATACAACCTTTCCTAATATGTCAGTATCTAACTGGATTTCCTCTTACTCTAATTTAAAATAGGAATATAACTAGGAAACAATGACGTCACTCATCTTAGTATCACAGTTAAACTGCAAGCCTTAAAATTCATCAATATATGCAACAATGCAGAATAAATTAAGTTAACCAGGGAAAAACATTATTTTTTGATCCATTCCAAGGTAAACTTCTAAACGCACAAAGTTAGTGCACGAAGACCCTTCTGGGATACATTTTGTATATTCAGGTACATTCCAGGATGAAGAACATTGTTTGTTAGTAGAAGGTTCAAATACCTTTGGATCTCTTTACCACAGCTGATAGCACATAACTAGATCGTATTACAGGATCAGGACATGAAAGCATAAGCTTTTTATAAACATACTGTACTTCTCTTTCTCTGTATCAAAGGTATTAGCTTGACCACTATTAACTTTAATCTCTTTTGAACTCAGTGCATTTGTATTTTGCCATCCAAAATTGACTTCTCTGTATCTCCTTCAGACATGCTTTCACCTTCCTTTTGCATCTTTATTTTATTTTATTTTATTTTGGTTCAGGGACTCTCTCTTTTGGATATTTCAGACAAAGTTTCCCCACAGTTCTGGCACTGGCCTCACTCTGCTGTCACTGGAATCCATGAGATTTATTACAGGCTTGCATTAAGGTTGGTCATAAGAAACAACTGTCTTTGCTGCCCTAATCTGTCACTCTTCAGAGATACTCTGCTTTGTGTTACTGCCATTTCTAACCTGTTTTCTGTTGGAAAAATGAATAAGTAAATGCATATCTCCATCTACTGTTAAATGTCATTGCTAAGCAAACCTTTCGTCCTTTGCTAAAGTTGCTTATCTCTAAAGTTATTTATTTAACTCTGTAACTTTATTGTTTATCTCTGTGGAACATATTGGCATATGCTGGTATACCAAATGCTAGAGAAAATACAAGTATATTGGATTCTGTGGCACCTGGAGGACGCACGACTGTCAGTCAGTTGTCAACCCGGAATCTGAGCAGAGGTTTCCATTATAAAATCAGATAATTATTCTCAATGTTTTGATTTTAAAAGCCACAAATAGCATCAAACTCTGATGCATTTCCTGGGAGTCTAAAATGTGATCCTCCTTTGATGCTTTAAGCCAAGTTTAGTCGTATTAGTAAAAACAATTGTTTCTATCACTTTCCAAACTTTGAAAAGTTTTGTCAGATAAATTAGTGGTATACAATGTGCTGTCCCTCTGAAGTCCCACCCACTGCTGTAGTTTCACACTACTACAACCCAGGGGAAAGGTAAGAGTCAACCAAGTCCATAAATGACACACAAAGGCAGCTTCACTCAGTGCCCAGATCTGATAGTTAGCCTGAAAAGTATATCAAATTCACTGACACTTGAAAAACACCAACCTAACTTCTGAGATGTAGCTTTTCCTATGTGGATCATATATTTGAAGAAAAATACACTCAACCTGAGCTGGAAACCAGCAAAAAAGCTGGTAAAACTCTAGAGCCTTCAAGTGCTTTAATTTCAGACACTGGTACACAAAGGACAGAGCCAGGAGAATACAGAAGAGGGCATGCAGAGGTCTGGCAGAGCATCAGGGAGGACGCGCAGGCGAACCGATTCCTGCAACAGCTTATGAGAACCATAAGGGCTGGGTGAGTGCACTGGAGAGCCAAGAAGGAGCCAGAGCAGATCTGGGGCTAGAGAAGAATACCAGCGCTTTCTGGTAGAAGTGTCAGGAGTTTGGAGAAAGCTGATGCAAGTTAAAA
This sequence comes from Anhinga rufa, assembly GCA_013400875.1. NCBI lineage: Eukaryota > Metazoa > Chordata > Aves > Suliformes > Anhingidae > Anhinga > Anhinga rufa. The sequence continues at coordinate 43,718 of VZTV01038860.1, forward strand.
AGGACCATAAGGAAATGGGAGCATTTGCAAGTCCCAGAACTTGACCTTTGGTATACAGCCACCAACACATTTGGAATGGCAAATCAGGACTCCCTTAATGTCTTCTCCCCTTTCCAAGCACACACAGTGCTCCGGTCTATGCCTCTGGACCAGGCCATCTAGTCTTACTGAACTAGAGAAAACCATCAATAACAAGTACAAAGCCATGAGCAATCCAGTATTGACGCAGAAGGCATCCCTGCCACAGACTCCACCTGAGAAAGATCTTGAGTTCACCCATGTAAACACTTCCTGCTGCCTGCTCTCAGAGAGAGAAGGCTAGATGGACTTTTCCAACAAGTCACCAAACTATCTGAAATACTCTCATCCACCCATAAAATAAGGCAGCGTCACACTGCTTCAGTCAGTAAAGCCTGGCTTCCTTGGTGGGCTGTAAATCCTAACGAGCAGAGCAGAAATACAGCACCCAGCAGGCTGCACGGCTGAGCCAGCCTGAACAGCAAGTGTCTGAACTGCCTTCAATCTCATTAGGTGCTCAGTAGTCTCAGAGCAATCTTTCGATTTGTGCTTAAAACCAAAGCAGCTAAAAGTAGACTATCAAATGTAAGGGACTTGGAATAACCTTGTTATGAAATACGCTGAATTCTCTTCAGTCACAGCTCAAGACTGCTGACTCCGTTTGAAGTACATGATTAGTAGACCCCAGCCAGAAATATGTCACTAAGTCCAGGTAGAGCTTGGCATGAGATGAAAAGGCTCATTTAGCCACCGTCGGCAAAGAAACCATACAATGCACCTGAACCCCATCCAAATCTAGACATGGCCAAAGTATAATAATGAAATACAGATTAAAACTATTCATAAGAGGGCAGCATTTGAGACAGAAATTGGCCTTATCACTGAGAAAAATTTTCATCTTCTACAGAGGCACATTGACATATAAAGTTAACAGTGCTTACAAGACAACTGCCTGTGCCATCAGGTGGTTAGATGCCCTCTCCCACCCACAGTTCATCGTGCCAGCAAGTAACTGTGTTCATTTAAAATCTGTTTGGAAATACGATCCCATAGAAATCACGCCTGAGAGTTTGGTGTGTTTTGCCTCTTTTTAAAGTCCTTCTAAAAACCTAAATAATAATATCATCAAAACTGTACAGCAGTTCTGCATGCATTTAAGTCAATTAGCACAAATTCATCTTAAGGGTAAATTTTTTTCAGTCTGCTCACCCTTAAACAATTGGATAGTGCAAAAAAGCCTACAGCTATCTATCTGCATAGCACTGTAAATGTTCTGAACACCACTAAAATAAAGTTTACTGACCTGAATTTATCTCTGGTGTAACTTCACTGACTTCAGTGGGCTTTTGCCAGGGATGAATTTGCCCAGTGGGTTCTGGGACATGAAATGACTATGAAATCACAGCTTGTAGAAATGTCAATGAACAGGTTTGGATGTGGGCAAGCCTGTGCATCAAGAAACTCTTCTCATTACAAATCTGTAAACCTTTGGCAGTTGGCAAAATGCTGCTCTTAGAAACATTTTGAAGAGCTATAAATATACTGCTCAGCCCATGCTAAATTATAATCTGTGAAGGCTGCAAGACTAGAAATGTCTATAGCTCTGGGTTTTCAGTGGGGGCTTTCAGGACTTCTCTGCCTAGAGGCGAATTTCCGGACTTCAAGTTTTCACGTGTGTGTGAGTATGTGCGCGACTATACATGCATTTTAGAGTCACTTCTTCTGGGTTCTTCCCATTTCTAATGAAAAGTAGTATTTTTAAAAGTCAAAAGTATATATTAATGGTTCTTCAAATAATATACTTGATTACATCTACTGTAGAATATTTTCCTTCATGTTTTTGTAATGAATCTGACCATAAAAAAAAATGGAAATTATGCCTACAGTTTGTATCATTATAAACTCAACTCATTTGATGTGGAAAACCTACAGTTTAATTGCTTGATTTGGATTTGGCTGGTAAAATGCATACTGAAACATTACTCTCTTAATTATGTTAATTTATAACTGAAAAGCTAAATTTACAAAGGCAATAACGTTAATTATTTACTTGCCCATTAAAGCTGAATATTTATTACCAAGCTAATTGGCTTCCTAAGTGTGCCAAAAAATTAAAAACGAGTTTATGAACTGATTTATACAGGAATCATACTGCTGTATCTCTCAGCAGGTCGTGTGTGTTTAATGGATTGCTCTGATACACAAGTACATTTCATTCATTTATAGTCCGTTACATATAGTACTTTCAAAAAAAAATTATTTTTTCCTTGGTAAAGACACCAGTTGTGACTCGGAGCAAGCTGTACTGTTCTGTACCCAAAACCCTTTATGCAGTGTGATGGACTTTCACTGGTCTGTAATAATTTATGAAGATTTCATCTTGCCTGGTCATTTAAATGCTCACTAAATGTAGGGCTACACTAGGTTAAATTATTCAAAAAGGGAAACACAGTAGCTCAAAATAATCCAGCTTACAGCCAGAAGAGCAAGGCTGCTAAGAAACAGCACCGAGTAGTGAGGAGTCTCCATCCTAATATTTTAGCTTCATTTCCATATGCAGGATAACTGATATAGTCAATATTTATTTATGCATGCATCCTCAAAATAATACAATTAAGTTAAGTTACTAATGCTTACAAAACAAATTGAGTGTTACCTTAACGTATGATAAAAGACTAATTTTGATTGCTCTCTGGATGGAAATTCTAATTCCATTTGGCAATATCCTTCAACTCTGGCACAAAGCAGGTACCTTCTCTTCCTGCTATGTTCCTTAAATATGTGACTTTCCCAGAGGGTGACTGGATTATTGAAAAGCTGCAGTGGCACGGCCATCAGCGTGAGGCAGAACGGACTGCTGTGATCTTCATTTTTTGCTCGTGCTTCTGTGAAAAGCCTCTTTGACTGAGGCCTACTAATAACGGGTCTGCAGAATGCACAACATAAACTGAATAAAAAAAGCCAACCCCGAGACAGTGCTCACAGAGAGAGTAACTAGTATGTTCAATATTTATTCATGCAGGTGTCCTTAAAACAGGATGATTAGGTCTAAATTACAGTCTAAACTTCCAATCATGGTGTAAGTCTACTGCAAAGGAAGGACAGAAGTGTCCAAGAAGAGAGGCAATAGGTCAGTGGATTCAGCATCTCATCTTACATGAGAATCACAGTTTAAAACTTTGCTGCCCCTAATTTTTTTCCTGCAACTCCTCTGCTGCTGTCTGCAGCCCAGCAACATGGAATGTGTGAACCTCTGTCTCGGGGAAAAAATCATCTGGCTTAAACTATCAATATCTCCCACTGCCTGAGAGGCCGGATTCAGGACATACAGTTGATTTTTTGATGATAAAACTCATAAAGGAAAAAAACCACCATGCAAACTTGAATTGAAAATCTGGGGTTTCTTTGTCCGTGCATTAGCTCCCACGACAATAAAACAGACCTGAGTCGGGATCACAAGTTCATCCAACATTTGCCTTTTCTAAAATTATGCAGGACACTGATTATTACGCCAACAGAGCAGACATGCTCGTATCTCTGAGTGCCAATGTCTTCTAAATACAAAAGAAACATGGCTCAGTATAATGTAGCAATGCATGGATGCAAGACACAGAACTGGCAAGAGCCAAAAGAACTTGTTAACACCCAAATCCAACCTGTGATGTTGAAGACACACAGTTTTTGACAGTTTAATTCAATGCCCCCCAAAATGACAAGGGGTGTTATGTATGTTATATGTTAGATGTTAGATCAGGTTGAAACTACACATCCATAATAGCACAGGGACTGCATGGCTGGTTGCTGCAGGCAGCCCTGTGCCTAAAAAACTGACTGGATGGCCAGACCCAGAGAGCTGTGGTGAATCTAGTTGGTGGCCGGTCATAAATGGTGTTCCCCAGGGCTCAGTGCTGGGGCCAGTTCTGTTTAATATCTTTATCAGTGATCTGGACAAGAGGATCAGGTGTACCCTTAGTAAGTTTGCAGGCAACACCAAGTTGATCTTCTTGATGGCAGGCATGCTCTGCAGAGGGGTCTGGACAGGCTGGATCGATGGGCTGAGGCCAACTGTACAGAGTTCAACAAGGCCAAGTGTCAGGTCCTGCACTTGGGTCACAACAACCCCGTGCAATGCTACAGTCTTGGAGAAGAGTGCCTGGAAAGCTGCCCAGCAGAAAAGGACCTGTGGGTGATGGTCAACAGTCACCTGAACATGAGCCAG
>VZTV01038861.1:7696-29704 GCA_013400875.1 Anhinga rufa
CTCCGCTCTGGTTGAGACCCCACCTGCAGTGCTGCGTCCAGCTCTGGAGCCCCAAACACAGGAAGGACGTGGACCTGCTGGAGCGGGTCCAGAGGAGGGCCATGAAGATGATCGGGGGCTGGAGCCCCTCTCCTGTGAAGACAGGCTGAGAGAGTTGGGGGTGTTCAGCCTGGAGAAGAGAAGGCTGCGGGGAGACCTTATTGCGGCCTTCCAGTACTTAAAGGGGGACTATAGGAAAGATGGGGACGATCTCTTCAGCAAGGCCTGTTGTGACAGGACAAGGGGTAATGGTTTTAAACTAAAGGAGGGTGGATTTAGACTGGATACAAGGAAGAAATTGTTTACACTGATGGTGGTGAGACACTGGCACAGGTTGCCCAGAGAGGTGGTCGATGCCCCATCCCTAGAAACATTCAAGGTCAGGTTGGACGGGGCTCTGAGCAACCTGCTCTAGTTGAAGATGTCCCTGCTCACTACAGGGGGGTTGGACTAGATGACCTCTTAAAGGTCCCTTCTAACCTAAACCATTCTATGATTCTATAACTGATCTGACTATTAAAGACTGAGGCAAAGAAGGCATTAAGGACCTCAGTCTTTTCCTCATCCTTGGTTGCAATGTTCCCCCCGCCCCCACATCTAATAGAGGATGGAGATCCTCCTTGGCTCTCTTTGTTGTTAATGTATTTGTAAAAACTTTTTTGTTATCTCTTACAACAGTGGTAAGATAGAGTTCTAGCTGGGCTTTTGCCTTTCTAATTTTCTCTAATTTTACCCCTGTTAACTTCTGTTTTTATTTGCCAGGACTCCCAACAAAGGTCTCCTTTGCATTTTTGATAATAAAAGTGACCAGTTTGATGATTGGCATAAATAGAAAATCGAAAGAACAGGTATTTGAATAAATTCCTGCATCCTAGAATAGAAGAACCAGTCTTAATGTACTTTCAACAACCTCAAACTTTTTCATGGTTATGCTACATCAAGGAAAATCATTGTTCAGTGTACTCAGAACTCTTCTGTTAATTTTAGTAGAAATGTGATGCAAAATACTCTGGAAAATCTTGAACTTTGAAACAGTCATATACATTCTTAAAAGAATGAAATGTAATTATATAGAAATTGTTCAAATACGGGTCATCATTCTGTTTGATTTTTTGATATTCTAGAAAATAAGTCTGTTACACTTTGAAATTATGTAGATCAGAGCAAAATACCTTTAGAAGGTTTATCACTTTATATTAAATTATATATGACTATCTCCACTGAAAATTTGTAATGAAATTCGCAGCAACAGTGTTGTCTTTGTGGTTGAAAAACATTCTGCATTCTTATATATTTTAATGAGTACTTCAAAAACCTCAGAGATTAATTTAGATTTTCTGTGACATTCTGTAAGTGCTTCAGTAAGGTTACTTTTCCTTCAGCATTGGCAGGCATTCTTTAAACTGAGTGAATGAAGAAACGTTGCAACACTGTTCATCTAAAATCATTTATGACTTCTTATATATTCAGTTAAAGACCAGACGATATGGCCAGTTCAAGGAAGCTGCTTTGGAGAGAGATTTGGGGCAAATATTATCAAATCAATGCTGGTTTCAGAGATCAGAATTAAGAAAAAATTCTTTCGTTTTGTCTCATTTCCCACAACTGAGAAATATTTGGTTGCATACGTAGCTCAGGAGGTTATTTCATCCTGTGTCGCTGTTTATTATCGTTAGGCATATGAAGAATTCTTCACAGGGCTCCATCACTCATCTGTGATGGCCACAGGGCAAATTAAATAGCTGTATGATACGGTACAATAGCCTGTTCAAAACTCTGGATCAAAGGTCTAGTCTCAAAGATCTTTCACTCTGAGAGCTTAAGGACAAGGAGGGAGAGGAAAAAATGTTTTCATAGCGTAATATTGATTATGGTTATATTATATTCTTTTACCTTTAACTCACTATCTCTAGTCACCACTAACTAAACACCAGAAATATTTCCAGGTATGAAAAACGTGAATGTCCATTGCACAGCAACAACAACCAAAAAAAAAGTCAGCAGGACTCTCTCAGTAAGTAGGAGTGACAAAAGTACACCAAATTTTGGGATGTTGAAGTCATGCTGTTCAAGACAATTTCAACCTTTTATTTTTCCCTATATGGCCCCAATTATTATACTAAAGCAGTGATGAGATCTAAACAATCAAATTGCTCTTGCCTGCAGACTCACTGCTGCAGCTCCCCTTAGGAATAACAGGCACAGAGTGTGTCCCAAGGCAGCTATAATTCAAAAGCAGGAAGTTTTCCTCAGCAGCTGCAGAGATCACTAGACCTGCTAACATTGTGACTTTGCAAGTACTTATAAAGGAGGGGGAACACAGATGTTCATAGACTTTCAGGCACTGTGGACTGGACAGAGTTAGACAGTAAGACACTCCAGCAGTAGCAGAAAAGCAAATCAAACGTGATGGAATAAGAAAAATATTAATATGTGTTGCAGATTAATCATTTTTGGAGGCTTGAACAGGAACAGTAGTGAAGAAGGAGGATGGCTTCTAAGCAACATTATTTTGAGTCTTAAAAAAGAGCTGTGCTTTTCTTCACAATACTAGTGCTTCCATCTCGTTTTTGCTTACTCTTCCATTTTGCTGGGGTTAAGAGAAGCAAACCTTAAAAACTCAGGAATGGTTGTGTTTGTTGATAGTGTATTTATTATTGCAATCACTTACACTTAAGTAAATAACACTTCTAATTTTTTATTTGTATTTACTCAGTATTATGTATTAAGTGAAGTAAAGTATTTTCAGGATCTTCACATCAATGCCTTGGATTTAATTTTAGGAAGTTAGTTTTATGTAACAGCATAAATGCTTTCAAGATTAAGATAGTAGCCTTGCACTTCTTTTTTTTCCCCACTTTCACTTTGGGTTATTGAATTCTTGTTGAGGTCTATCCACTTTTGAGTTTTGGTGCAACTTTTCATGAACCAGCTCTGTATAGTGAGCTTTGTCTTGACATCATCCTTGGCTAGTTATTACCAAAACCTCTGTGAGTCTGGACATAGGGTCTTGGTGCAAAGACCTAACTGCTTTTTCCCAGTTTCCAATGGCGGTGGATGAACCCCTGTCATCTTGTAACTCAAGTTCATAGGAAGAGCTTAGACTTAGACTGTTCAGTTACAATCTTTCTACACAGTCATTAATTTGTGTAAAAACAGCTTTTAAATGTAAGGTGGAATAGCTATTTCTGATTAATTCTTTTTGCAGATTCTTACAATAGAATAGTGCTTTTTAATCCAGTTCAGTATAAGGCATTTTAAGTTCTAAAATAAAAGCTAGAAAGGATTATCTATTCAGGAGTCGTTTCCTCATGTGGATGCACTCCTTAGATACCTTGCCTGATTAGCTCTTCATTGTCAATGTACTACTACTGGTTTTCAGTTTCAAATTGCTTCCAATCCAACCAAAATCGACATTGCCACTGCAGTGAGCACATAAATATTTACTGACATTTTTCCTGTGTAATTTTGTGTTTAAAATAAACCCTTTCAAAAACTTCTTAAACTCTTGGGCCCAAATGACTAATCATGCATATTTTTTTTACCTCATTCATTATTTTCTAAAATGGCTACTGTATTACATTCATCCCTTCCAGAGAAGTAAATCCATCTCTATACACTAAAGCTGCTTTCAGCAACGTAGTTTGTTGCTTTTCTGATTGATGTTAGCACCATCTCAGAGAGGTTTGACACTTGAGCAGCAGGCACTGATCTCTAAAATCCTCTACCCTGAGCAGCACGGTTGTGCATGACTGCTCTAATGTGACCAGGAACCTCCTACTAAAGGTAGCATTCCTCTGAAGGGATCACTCCATCACCTGCCAACTGCTGCAACATCTAGCCACATGAGCTCAAAACAAACTTTTGTGCTATTTAAAAGGGTAGGGTTTTACTAGTTTAAAAAGTCTTTAGTTAGAAATTGAAGAATGCTTGTCATGGAAAGTGTACTGAACAAGACTGTATTTGAACATCTTTGAGTTTTGGGAGTGTCCACATTAGATTTTGCATTTTAACACACAAGTGGCTGTTGTAACAGAAATCACAGAATCGCAGAACGGTCGGGGTTGGAAGGGACCTCTGGAGCTCCCCCCGTCCAGCCCCTGCGTGAGCAGCACACCCAGCGCAGGGGCACAGGACCGCGTCCAGGCGGGGTGTGAATGGCTCCAGGGAAGGAGACTCCACAGCCTCTCTGGGCAGCCTGGGCCGCTGCCCTGGCACCCGCACAGGAAAGGGGTTTTTTCTTATGTTTAGGAATGAGCCACACTGGACTCCATGGCACTGGTGGGTAATGGGATATGAATTTTGTGGCCTAGGTGAAAAGTGGTGATGGAGAAAATTATTTCTGATTGCAAAGAGACAAAATATTTCAGGATCTTTTGGCAGAACACAAAACATGATATTGTGGACCAAATGAAGTGTTATATTTGAAAAAATTTGTTCTAAATATTTTGTCTTTTTTTAAAAAGTCTACTTTAAAATGGAAAAAGCTATTTTGAGCTAAAGTATATTCAAAATAGAAACATTTCTTTGACTGAAATTAGTTGCCAAATTTGCAAATACTTTTAGCTTCCTGAAATGATAATGAGTGACAAATTTCCTGCTCAGCAAATACAAAACTTTGCCTATCTATTTGCCAAATACCTTTAAACTCAGCAGAAAAGATAGATAATTGCACTTCCTGAAAGCTCATCTTTAGAATTAATTAGGTAGTAAAGATGGGCATGACTCCTGGGCCTGAATTAAGGCAGCCTGGGGTTTTTAGCATATTTCAGTACCATGGTAGAGATGCCTTCAGGCTTTCTGGCTTGCTTTTTTTTTTTTCCCCCTAATTAAGAGCTTGAAATATTGTCTTGTTTTCCTATTAACAAATCTGAGATTCTGATGTAATCATGTTACTGGCTGTAGGTGCTGGCTTTGAAGGCTTTGGTATGTTCTGCTTATCCCCTAATCTGGCTCTGACAATAACCAAGATAAGTTATCCAATTAAATATTTTGTGCAACTGTCTGGTACGGTTACTTCCATTCTACAAATAAGCAGCCACATGACATTTATGTGCAATCAGATCAGCTACTCCTGCTGCCAGGCCTTATGAGATACGGCAGCTAAATGGTGGTTTGGTGCTGTATAGCAAAGCTGATATTCGTACCTCAATACATTCGTGCAGAGAGACTGGAAGTAGAAATCAAACTGAAAGGAAGGACCCTGACCAGAGGAAAGTTTTTAAAAGTACAGCTCAGAACACTGTTATTTTCAAGATCGTTTTGTACTCCCCTGGCTTGGCAGGTGACAGAAGGAGAGCACAGGGAATTATTTCTGTCCCTGGGCTTTACTGCTTAGTTAACCAGCTGCAGCAGCACTGGTTTGTTTTCCATAACAAAGGGCAACTGCATATTTTTGATCTGGCTTTTATTAACACTATGAAAGAAACAAAAGTTGAGGCTCCCATGAGGAAGCACTGGGTACGTGAATGCTGTGAACTGCAGTCAGAACAAAATGGTTCTCAGCTCAATGAAAGAACCGCTGCTCTTAGAAACTTCAGATTCAAGTTTGTGGAATACAAAGAAATCCCAGTTCATAACTACTGCATGTCACAGTAACTATATTTAAATAGTTCAACCCATCCATCCCATAAGCTGAGTGCGTCTTTCACTTTTCTATTTCCAATAAAGGAGGAAGGGCTGATATATGATAAAAAAAGACCTTCCTTTATTACAGGAACACCTAAAAATATGAACTAATTACTAGGCTGAAAGTTCCAAAGGCACTGGATAAAAACATGTGGGAATCTAATATGTACCTTAAACTGGATACACCCATACAACCATGCTTCCATGCACATCAGTCTTCTTCGTTCGCCTGCATGTATAGAAGGGAACAACTCCAGCCTTTGTTTCAGTGGCAGTTCTCCAGGTGAGGGCAAGCGCTGTGGGAAGTGTTCGGAGTTTGTGGATAATAATCCTGTAAAGAGGCAAATTGTGGTTTCCAAAATGGGGAGAGCCAAAAATCAAAGAACAGTCTTGAAAGTTTGCTGCTACAGATTTTAACGAGACCCTGACTGAAGCCAGAGCCACAGATACGTTTGGATGCACTCATTCTTTGGGCTGAGCATACAATGTGTCTGTTACACTTTTAAAATCTCCATCTTCCCTTTCCTATGTGCACTTGAGGTGGGGGTAAATGCCCAAAGTCGTATATTGCTTCTTTCCAAAAATAAGTGTGTGACCTGTTTAGAAAAGTGGGATCACAGTGGGGGAGGACTGTTTTTAGTTTTAAAATGAGGTGTATGTTAAAGCTCAAATTCTAAATCACAGTCCTGAACCACTGTACTAAATGGAAGATAAATGAGAAAATAGGACAAGTGTATGCTCTGTAAAAGACTGCCATTTTGATGAGACACAGCTAATTGCTTTTAACCCTCTGGCAAGCTGAAGAAAATAGCCGCCTCCAAAATTTATGACGTTTCTTCCTTTTCCATGAAGGTATCCAGCAGAATTGTAACCTACAGGCAATTTTAACATGCGAGCTGTGTTATCTGTGCAGCAGGATGCAGCGTTGCCGATAAAGTGAAACTTCCCTAAGACTGATCTGATTTGTAAAGTGATAAGAAAAAGGGTCAAGACATGTATAAATACTTGGGTGTATCAGAGCTGGAGTAATGGAAAAGGGAGTTTGGATTAAGTGTTCTAGCTGTACAAACAGCATTTATTTTTTCTTGTTGGGAAGGAAAATGTAGAAATGAGTCATTACATTAATCTTGGTATTGTTCATAAAAGGTCCTGCAAAATTAAACATCTCTGAAGAGTTAAGTATTCTTCCATTAGACAAATTTAACAGGAGAGTAGTGGAAGTATTTTACCTTTTTTTTCCTCAACAATACATTAAACTTCATGTATCAAAACACATCTATGTGAAAGGCCAAGCCTGCTTTAGGCATTTCAGATGGGCTTTATTAATGGACTTGCTGACTTTTTCCCAAACCATTTCAGGAGGTGTATCCCATTTTCTCAGGAAAAGATATTACTGGCCTCTAAAATCTGCAGAAATCCTGCTGTCAGTACAAAAAGCAGGTGGTCTGTATGAGCTTGGATACATGTAATCTGAGGCTACCGAAAGCCTCTCATATATTTGCACAATTAATCATCAGGCAGAGTTTGTTAGAAGGACCTTCAGTTTCTCTAGTTGCTGCTTTTAATACCCAAGTAAATGGGATCAGAACAGTATAAAAAAAAAAGACAAAAAAAACCCAAATCATTACCAATATATTTAGCCATGTTACATGCATACTTGCTTCATGAATACACTCTTATCCAACATCACCAGTGTTATTTTGTCCCCAGAGCTGTGCTCTTTTGAGGAGGCTACTCTGAATTTCTAAAATGCTATTTGGAATATATCAACTTTATTAATGTCTGGCTGATGCATTCCCATGCAAAGAAACATACCTTGAATGGGATTTGTTCTGCTCTGATGTTAAGAAAAGCAGACAGAGCTTAGGTGATTCGTTCTTGTTCTGCATTTGACTGTACCAGTAAACCAACAGTAAAAAAATATATATATAAACTGTAACCTCAACGTCCTCTGCAAATCTCTCCCCTAATGACATATTTCTATATATCCTGAATTGTGGTTGTAAGCAGGTAAATCAGCCTGTCAGCAAGGCACAAAACAACTATCCCAAATTTCAACACTGAGTTTGATACCTTAGAAACAAGTCTGCCATCTGAGAATTTACAAAGAGTTAGTGAGAAATGAAAGCCAAGGTTACAAGATAGACAGAAACCATGGGGAAATATTGGTTCAGCATTTTGTCTTAGGTGAGAGGCAACAGATAGCTAATGATCTTAAGGACAGCTCACAGCCAAACTACTAAAAGGGCAGAACCTTCCTTTATTCCTGAATTTACACTCCCACAAGAAGCTGCATGTTTAAAGAAGACGCATTTACCATTTGTCTATCTATGAAAAATATAATAGGGCAAAGAAGAGTGGAATACTAGAAGCCAGACTAAGTAAACCTGCATGATTTTATAGCAAAGGATTCCAATTTAGCCTCCAAAATATCAAAGTCACAGAAGATTCATAAAATAAAATTTAGAACTCTTCAATGTAAATGCTTCTGATAGCATTCTTATTCACACAGCTGCACTATTTAAAAACAATTCTGTAAGAAACTGGGGTGTGTTTTACATGATTGGAATATTCATAAATCGGTGACTAGTACAACTGAATCTCTTCTAAATGAGATCCTTATAGATTTACAATGGATGTCTCTCTCAATGGAAGTTGCCATGGTTACAGCACAATTCTGCATGGAGCACACTTTCATCACAAATTGTTACACATTTATATACAAGTAGTTTGAACGCATTTTTTCAACTTCCTTTGAATGAGAGCCACAAGGATAGTCTTAAAGGAAAATTCCATATTTGTGCCTGGGCACAGTGATGGTCCAGCTACACTCGGGAGTCATGGGATAATTCAAGTTGTGGTGGACCTCAGGATGTCTCTAATTGGGCCTCCTGCTCAAAGCAGAGTCAGGTAAGACCAGGTTACCTGGGGCTTTATCCAGTTGGATTTTGAAAGCATCCAAGGTTGGAGACAGCACAACTTCCCTGGGCAACAGCCTTGTGTGCAAGAGACGGTACTGTTGCTTTGAAAACTCTTCCTCTTTCCTTCCTGTGGCTGGGGTAGAAAGCACTTTTGTACAACCTGGCTTATACTCAGTCAGCTTTGTACTCCAAGACTGCAATAAGCCTCTCCCTTTCTACTTTCTGCTGTCTTGCTCACAGTATGGAATACAAGCAGCAGAACCCTTGGTCTGGTCTCCTTTCCTGTAGCAGTGCTCAAAGGTAATTTCAAAAGCCTCCTTGTGTAAAGACAAACGCCAGTTGTCCTGCTGAGGAGGTGTTATTAAAACATATTTTTTTCTTTATTACTCTGTTGCTTTTTATTGCTCTGGCTGCATCAGAGTGTGCCACACTTACTGAACAGAATGGTAACTCCTGTGTAATCTCATGTCACAGAATGCCTAGTGTTCAAGAGATCTTGCTTGTCAGTGTGGGTACTGTATGATTTGTCAATGTTTAAGATAAAATTCAACATCTAAACACCCACCTATCTATTTTTATTAAACAGTTTTCATGGTTGTAAGTGTCTGGACAAGTCTTTTTTTGTTAGGTCATGTTAAAGTACTGAGGATTAGTTTGGGTGAAGGCTTCATGCTATAATTTGGGATTGAAATAGGAGATTTCCCAATATTTTGCATTATGATTCAAAGGAGAAATTGAAACCAAGCTATAAAAAAGCGGGAAAGCAGGATATCATTGGTTAGGAAGTATTAAGCTGGCAACTCTTACGTGATGCTTTCATTAACTGATTGCAGTACTCTGGGAAAATATTTTGTTTGACTTTTGCTTGGTGAATTTAACCACCAGCAAACCACAAGGAATGACGTCACTCAGGAAGTTTTCATTATGCCTATCTGCAACGTACTGGTTCTTCAGGTAGCCAGAGCACAGGTTTGCTGGGTTGCGATGGGAAATCTGGAAGTCTTAAGGGGGATCTCTGATGCTGTGATGTGACTACAGGTGCTTTAGAGGGTATAAAGCAGCAAAATTTACTGGAGGGCGAGAGTGTTTTTATAAAACAGTAAGAGAAGGCCATTGTATTTACAAATCATATGATGGTCTTACAGTTCTTCAGAGCCATCTTGCTGCAAGCAAGCCACAAAACCTGTTCTTCCTTCACCCTGTCATGATATCCTTAACTCCTATAATGGATATTAGAATATTAGTTCTGATACAACTCTGCAGCTCTGGAGGAGGATGATTTCTTTTCACCAGTTTGATACATTCAGAAATAAACCAGCCTTTTTAATGACTTTGCCTGTGATTCTCATGTGACTAATGTGGCGCAAGATTTCTTGGCATGGTTTAGGAGACAGGGCACAGTCTTTATTCTTCTTCTCCCCCTCTCCCTTACTAGTCCCTGATAAGTAACACAGATTAGTAAAACGTGCAGGAGGCCTAGGCTCTTCTCTGAATCTGAAATAAATTTTCAACATATGATTCTTGATGGTTTAATTGCAAGTACAGTCTCAGAGGCAAGAAGGAAAGCTAAGTTTCTAAACATATTGACATATAATGGAAATCAGGCCCCAAGTGCTGTCTGTGCCTATTCCTAAATCTCCCTATTGAAATTTTTGCCTATTTACAAATATGTCTACATCCAAACACTTGGACATTTAATGCAAAGTTATCTCATAGTAGTGCTGTGAGGAACCCTGATCTTACTAAAGTGCTTGGAATCTGACTTCTCTGTTGAACACTAAATTTGCCTTTTGTTCCTCTTTGGGGTTTGGGTTTTTTTAAAATAATTATTGAAACAATTCTACAAAGTCTGCTTATCACTTACTGCAAGTCCAGCAAAAACCTTCACTGTGTGAAATGTGTTGTTTTATAAGTGTGTGTCTACGCAGCATGCACGGATCTTTCCTCATATTCATCAAAAAAGAAACGTTGACTTTGTTGTTTGATATGCAGGGTTTTCAAAACACTCTCCGGTCAGCTCTGCAAATGATCATTTAAAAATAAAACTCCGAGCTTGTTTAATGATCTCATTGTTGAACGTATCATTCATTGGCACAGTTTCCACTACTTTAATGACTTTCAGAATCTTCTAGTAGAGAAGAGAGGGTTTTAGTAGAGTTATTTTCTTTCTTTTTCAGCAATTGAAAAATCTAATTGCTACTAAAAATCTTCTGGGCTTTTATTAAGTTAGCTCTGATTTATGTAATTTGCCATAAAGTTCATTAAAGACTTCATTAATTTTTCACCAATCTGTAACAGTCTTATCACTGCTGTTTTTATTAGCTGAGATATAATTAACTAGGTTTGACTTTTTAAATTTGGGGGCAAGTCATTTACCTGCCCTATCACCACTTTTATAATAATTACATTTTGCTTTGTCAGATGTGAAATGGTTCTCTTCTTATCCATCAGTTCCAGTGATTAGAACCCCATATTTCAGACCAAGTGCTTGTACCAACATTTTGATCTCAGCAGTTCATGTTCTCATTAGCTGACTAAATCTTTGGTCTTTTCCCTTTCCAGAAGGATCATGGGGTTTGATACTTCCAATGCTAAAAAGACAAAGAAAACTCCCATTCACCTGCAGCTCAAGCATGAACCCTGAATGGATTGATGTCAACCTGGAATCACTTTCTATTTGTCCATCTGACTTCCTTAGAGTTCAGTGGCCCTTCCTTGGAACAAGGAAATATGAAAATCCTGCAGAGGTATGTTGCATGTCAGACCACAAGTCAGGGCAGTGGTTAAAAGCATTTTGTAGAATAGGATTCTTTAACAACATTCTGTACTCTGGTAAAACTTTTCCACTCCCTAATGTACCATCATCTGTGCTATGCCATCACCCATTTACATTTGACTTCAAATCTCTACCAGTGATTTCCAAAGAGATTGTCATTCCAGCGCTGTTGGGTGTATGGACCCATTAATGGCCTNNNNTGGACCCATTAATGGCCTGGCAGATCAGCTGGACCATTCTGTTATGGACCAATGCCTACCAATTCTAGTAGTCCATGTCTCAATGTATGATAAGCCCGATACTTTTTTTGTAAATTTGTAGGAGGTAACTAATAAGGATAAGTAGGTATTAAAGGCAATGTTGGGAGGTGAAGTGGGAGAGGAGGGAAAAAGTGACAGTTCTCTGGTTTACCTCAAACCAAAGGTTATAGACCTTTTTTTTCATTCAGTAATCTAAAAACAGCTACAAGAAATGAATAATAAATGTATTTTCAAAGGAAAAATGAAGCCAGTACCCATTTTCTTTTTCTTTCAGAACTGGCAGTTCATAGTCATTTCCTCTAATACTAATTAGTAGTAATTAGCAAAGAAACATGATCTTGCAAGAGAAACCCTGTTTTATTCAGAATCGTTATCATTTCAAATTTGCTTCCTTTGCCCCCTTCCATTTGTACTCATCCTTGATAGACTAAAAGAGCTGTGTAAAAGGTATCAGCGCTATTTTTGTGATAACTCTGAGCCTTCTGCCACCACAATATTTGGAGCCCTTTGTGCCAAAGGAATGTTTCAATGCGGAAAGCAGAGCAATACACTTGGTGGGCACAGAGGCTGCTTGGCACATTCAAGTGAACTCTGTTACAGACACAGTGACCTGACAAATACGTGTATTGTCTCTAACACCTTAAGTTCAGTGGTTTTAATCCCTACCTTTGTAAGGATTTTGACAAACCATTCATTTGAAGGACTTCTGCGATGCACAGGTGACTCCAGTTCACATAGTGATTTTAAGGCTGTGTCGCTTGCATTTTGTTTTTAATGATAAAGAGAAAGCATGCAGAGAGGTTAAGAAGGACCCTTTGCACACATTTGAAACTCTGCTTTGAAGCAGGAATGTGTTTTGACATTTAACTGAGAGTTTATTCAGGGTTATATCCTTTAGATTTAAACTTTATTTAGTAGCAAACGAGTGAAAGCATCTCAGTTAACCATACTTGTGACTTTTTCCTCTCGACAGATGGGAAACTATTAATATAGGTTATTTCTAATTATCATGATTGTTACAAATAGTACTTTCCTCCTGCACAACATTTTTGATCTGAAAAGCTAGAACAGTCTGTGTCAGCACAGGAAACAGAATTGCCATCCTGCATCCAGATCTTCTGATCATAGTCTCTGGAGATTATATGCTCCAAAATGCAAAAGCTTCTAGTAGCTACTCGTAATTTCCAGCACATGAAAATGAAATTAGACATGATTGAATGTCTAAATTAAAACACCTTGTTCTATTTAGGGTTTTTGATTAATCTTTTTAAAACTATTGTTCCAATCTTCAGGTTTTCTCTAAATTCGCAATATTTCTTCTTCAAATTGCTCCTAAGAGGTAGGCCCTAAGTCTGCACCGAGCAACATTAACTCCAATGGGAACAGGAGCTTGCTTACATAGAATTCACAGCTTTGATGACAAAGATTTAACCTTCCGATAGCATAAATGTCAGATAAATTAACTTGCCTGCAAGGAAACTGCAGGACTAGGATTTCTTATTGTACACTTGAAAAATTGAATTCACAAAGATGAAAAGAAAACAAACAGAAAGAAAAACTGAACAAATTACATCCAAGAAACACAGAAGAGGGGAGAAGGAAGTGGGTATTTTGTCTGTTATTTCATTACTTTTTTCCAATTTGACGGTAAAACAACACTGTTGTGATAAATTCTTAATGGCAAAAAATGAAAGAAAATCTGTCAGTCTGCAATGAAAAATAAGCAATCTCAGCTTTGCAATTGAAAGATAATTGAATTCTTTTCACATAACTACAATTTTAGGAAGATTTATTTGCAATTCCCTTTGAGACTGATTAGAGTTTCAAGGGCTAAGCACCTCTGAAATCAGAATTTAAAAGCTTTATAATAGCCAGCATCTTTCGGGATAGGGAATGCTGAGAGCCTGAAAAGCTGGAGAGAGCTGCCTGTGCTGTGTGTCAGTTTGCAAAGACATTCTCCAAGGCTCAGAAAGTCACAAAAGCCATGGGGGAGGAAACATCCCTACTGATTCAGCAGCGCTGCTCTTTGTTCTCTTTCTGATTCATGTGTGCAGCTCTGCATCGTTCTAGCCACTGTGCAGCTGCAGTTTATCTTTTTTGGTGGCTGTAAGAGGGCCTATCACTGTAGCAGCTGACCAGATGTAGGTGAGGTTCTTTAAAAGCAGCTAGTCCTTTCTGATGTACTTGGCTGCGTGCCTGTGACTCCTGCTGCTTCTTTTTCCAAATACCTCTCAAGCTCCAAGGCAGTTGCTACCCACTGTTCTCCCAGCTTCTGCCGTCACTGGGCTCACACTGTCTCGTGCCATCCAGACCAGGGACACTTGTTGCTCTTTGCTACCCATAACTACCCCATCATTGCTATCTTAATCCACTTCTTCCATCTGCTACTTCTGTACTTCTAAAGCCCTCTTCCCATTCTACTCCTTCAAAAAGATACTCCTCTCTATCACTGTTGGTCAACATAGAATCTGCACTTGTCAGCAAACCCTAGCTTGGTTATTCTTCTTTTTATTTTCCTTTTCCTCAAGTAGGTATTGTGCAGGTGGAGATTTGAGAGTGACCTGAGCAAGTCTGTGTTGGACGTTTTTCCATGTCCTGCATTAATCTGTTATTCCGGCCTTACACTTGTCTTGCCCACAGAATGAAAATCCACCAAATTGCTTGCTGATTTCACTCAGGCACACCCACATACAGAAAAAAATCCTTTAGGGAATATCAAAAATTTACAGACTTTTTTGAAACAAGATATATAAAGTGTGGTCTTTGATGGGAGCAGCTGGTATGTTATCCACTCTAGCTGCTGGCTTAGCAGTTACAAGTTCTTTCTCCAATGAACACTTCTCTTCATGCTCAGGAAATTTTTGCTTAGCCTTCTTCAATAGCCTTATGAATATTTTAAACTGTCTTCTACCAGCAGTACTCCTCTTACATGTTATTTCCCCTAAGATCAGTTCTCAATTTATGTGCTACTTATTTGGCAAATATCTTGCTCAGAGCAATCATGCACTCTATAATTCAGATAAACATTTGAAGAGGCCTAAGCTTTTAACATGTGCACAAGTATCCTGTGAATCAAGATGCAGTAAAGTAAGGGAAAAAAGACCTGTCTTGTGCCCACGTGTAGATTTTCTCAGTATCTTCTACATCACCTATGTTTTAAATGTGTTTTGTTCTGGCACATAAGAGCAGAATAGCATGGGGCAAACTGTGGTGTGAATTTGTAAGTGTTAGCTACTCCCTGATAAATATAAATGCATGGGAATACACAATAAAGTGCAGTTTAGATGTTTATCGTGTGCCATTGTCCGTACATATATTCTATTGAAGCAAAGATGTTGCATGCTATTTTTTCTCTTCTAATAGGATTCTGTCTCACTCGACTTTACAGTCAATTCTCATTGTCTGTTGACAGTAATATGTCTTATTAGACCATCTTTCATTGGAGGATCTTAGAAGTTAGTTACACTATATAGCACCCAAGAGAGACAGTTGAGAAATATACTCTCGCAGAAATGTCTTCAACCATCATGGAAATGCATCTTCTCTAAGAGAGAGTTGCAAAATATACAAAACAAGGCACAAGAAGCATAATGGTATCCAACAACATGAAAAGGAAACGTTATATGGGATTGACGCTAATACTATCAATCTCATTTTTTCCAAATGAATCCTGGAGGATCTTTATGCATTCCTTTAAAGGCAATAAATTACATCACGTTGTCATCAGACTAATATTTTAATACAGGAGCAAAATTTGCACAGTGATTTTCTTTGAAAATTAAAATAAATGAAAAAACGGTGAAGCCACCATTTTAATTGAATTTCAACACAGTGCATTATACATTCACTGTCTGACCTACAAAGGCAGTTGTTTTATTGCTATTAGTGTCATAAGCACTGTTATTGTGTGCGCTTTTTGTATATTTAAACTCATTGTTAGATGTGAAAGAACTTGATTTCACTTAATGTATAGGGAGAAAAGGAGCTACGTGTTATTGCTGAATCTACCTAGAAACAGCAGTATGGGTGAAACGGGGTGAAAGGCAGAGGGGGCCTTCAGGCCAGTAGTAAAGGCATTTTTGTATTCAGTGTATTTTTAATGAAAACATCTGTCAATAGGTCTCAACTTGTCACTAATTCTGGACTTGTCATTAATTTTCTTGGGTTTTGAGAAACCCCTATGCTCCCTACAGTTTTGGATGATACCTATTCATTCCTTATAATTCAGAAATAACTACTTAGCCCAGAATATTTAGTTATTATTAACAAAATTAACATTTTGTTAACATTTTCTTAACATTTTCTTATTCCTTATTTCAGTCCATAATATAGAAATATAGTTAAAGCATTAGCACTAGCATTTTAAAACAGCTTTATGCTGTAATTTTTTTTTTAATCGCTGATTTTTAGTCTTTATGTAAGGTGTTAAGTTTAGGAGACAGGCAGGTTTTGTTGCTCTGGTTCAGTGTCTGGAGAAATAGTGTTAGTGTGCTCCCACTGCCAGCTCAATGCATTTCTTTCCACTGTGAGTGGCAGAGAGACGTAATGCTTCAATTTAGGTACTGTGTTTAGACAGCAGTCAGATAAGGGGTCTGATATAGAGGGTCTCTTATACTTGATCAGTCAGTAAAACCCTCAGGCTCTGAGGATTTCGAGTAACTAATTTATGATAGGGTTACTGAGGGAAGGCAGCTTGGTGAGATTAGAAGAAGAAGAAACATCCCTGCCACATTTTGGAGGACAAACAGGATATGGAGCCCTGATCTTAGTAGGGTTGTTTGGAAGGAACAACAAAACTTATTTATCTAGCCATGATAATAACAGATGAGGTGCCAACCGGCCTTAAAGAAGTCTGATGAAGAGCTGGCAAAGCACTTGGACTACAAAGTGGGAGGTAACTGGGAGTATAGGATAAGTGGAGGTAATAAAGGGAGAGCAAGTCTTTTTGTCTGTATGTTCTGTCATCATTCAGAATCTGGGTTGTGTTTCTTCTCCCATTTTTATGCTGTCTTCTGGATATAGGCTTGAAAAGATTACTTGGATTTCCTGTAAGAATTCCAAATTCTATCTTCCTTCTGCAAAGAGTGCCTTTCACAAGGCATTTTTGGCATTAGAGAGAATGAACTGAATTTTGGGCTTTGTATTTTAATTCTAATTGAAGAGAAACAGAATATCAATATTTTTCATATGATAGCATTCTGCAAAATGCTGAGGTGGCTATTTTAAGTACTGTATATTTTAGGAAGACTGTCATTTCAGTTCAGGGTAAAAATAGGATACAGTCTTTTAAATGCATTGTGTGACACAGATATTTTAACATTTAGTGCATTATTTGTTGAACAGTGAGTAAAAGAGTAACTGAGTTTTCTGAAGGTATTGCAGAAATAAAAAATATTAAGAACGTATAAAAATAAGCTATATTTTTTACTTCTGATTCACTAACATTTTGACATTTGGTGCTGTGCTCCCTAAGTGGGTCCTTAACTTTTCCTGAGTAAACCAGTGATGACATTCTGTGGACAGAACTCAAAATTACAAGATTCTTTTTAAGCTAATGAACTCATGTAACTTTCAAATATTTTGGGGAGTATTTTGCATGTTGCATATAGACATATGTCTGAGTTTACTCAGGTCATGTAGTCCTGGAATATTCATGTCATACAGAAACTTATCTGAATATAAATGTCATCAAAATCTGGTGCATTCAAATCACAGCTTCTCAACTTAATATTATTTCTGTAAAGAACTACATCAAAACTCAGGTCTAAACACATCTAGTCTTAGTTAGACCCAGATCTAAATTTCATAGTGGAGACTGATCTGTCCTATTTTTCATGTGTCCTACCCTTAGCGGATCAATCCCAAATCTGCAAGAAAAATGGATTATATTTTTAAGTAAATATTAATCATGCCTGTAATAGTACCCAGTGCTGTTGATTTTGAGAGCCTTTCTTTAATTTTAATTTTTAAAATCATCCAATGTTAACATTCTGTCCTGTGATCAAATTGCTTCTCTGACTGAGCTGTGTTTGAATAATCAATCTGTTTTATTCAGTTCTTAGAGTTCTAATTTGTGGCTTTCAAAAGTAAGTTTTCCTCAAAATCCCTGTACAGACCTGCAATAAATCCAAATCAACTGGGATACTCTTAGATTTCTTTTTCAAATGTCTTCTCTTTGTTCTTAAGGCTGAAATGAGAAATATTTCTGTTTTGTAGTATGCCAGAATAATCTGGCTTCTGTGTCCTCTAAGAGGGAACCTACTTCCAACATGTGAACCTCTCTCTGATCACGTAAACAGGAAGAGGTGCAATGTTCAGTTCAAGTTACCAAAACACGAATGAAAAGACATTTTTAGAATTGTTTTTACTATAATATAGAGTTCTTATAGTTGTTACATGCACACACATATGGAAATAATAGCCAGTGAAACGGAGTAGAGGTGTGATGCATTTGCATATAACAGATCTTTACTGTTCTCTTCCCACAGCTATATTTCTTTGGGTTTTAATCCAGTGCCTTAAGCCCCTAAGCAATCTCAAGCAGCCAACAATTAAAGCTCTGTAAAAAATGTTTCCATTTCCCCTAAGTATGGAATTTCCCCTAATCTTGCATAGGTTAGCTTAGTGGGTGGCTTGCTTTTGCTGTGGTTTTAGAGCTACACCTCAAAAAGAATGGTGATCAATTTGTAAGTAACAAAGAGACTTGTGGAAAAAAAGTTGCAAGAGAAATGTCATTTTCTCTCTGTTTCCCCATAATTGAAATCTAGAGCCCATTTTCAGTTCAAGGCAGTGGGAACTGAAATGTCATAGTAGCTGTAAACTCATCTGCTCCATCCCCATTTCAAGCCTGCCTTCCCTGTCAGTCTCACTGCCCTTCTCTCTTCCTGTTCCTTGTTCAAATCTTTTGTTTAACACTTCACCCAAGTTCTTGACCAGATTCCTTGTACTTCTGCAGGACCTTGAGATCTCTCTTATGAGGAAAGGCTGAGAGACCTGGGTTTGTTCAGCCTGGAGAAGAGAAGACTGAGGGGGGATCTCATCAATGCTTATCAGTATCTGAAGGGTGGGTGTCAGGAGGATGGGATTGGACTCTTTCTCAGTGGTGCCCGACAACAGGACAAGGGGCAACGGCAATGGGCAACGGCACGGGAAGTTCCACTGAAATATGAGGAAAAACTCCTTTGCTGTGCAGGTGCCAGAGCAGTGGCACAGGCTGCCCAGAGAGGCTGTGGAGTCTCCTTCCCTGGAGCCATTCCCACCCCGCCTGGACGCGGTCCTGTGCCCCCTGCTCTGGGTGTGCTGCTCACGCAGGGGGGCTGGACAAGGTGATCTCTGGAGGTCACTTCCAACCCCTACCGTTCTGTGATTCTGCTCCCCTCCAAATTTTTCTCTGATCTTTGTCTCTTGCCTTCTCATATGCCTGGACATTGCATAGTAACACTGAAGTAAAACCATCATTATTTACTTAGATAATACGTGGCAGTGCAGCTTACTGCTCATCAGCACCGGGGCAACTATGCAAGACTCACTCATAGAAAATAGAGACAAGTTGCCATTTTTCCTTTGCTGAAGGTTAATTGAGCAGGTATCCTGGAAAAATTCTTAGGCCAGTTCTGAATCTCACCATGACACAAAAGACTTGGACTTATAGGAAATCCAACTCAAGATAGGAAATACAGCTCCTTGACATTCTGCTGATGTAACGTGCTGCAGAATTCTGCCAGAGAGCTATGAAAAGAAATAGTAGGTTTCTCTTATAAAGCAGGCTATGAAAAAAAGAAGATACAGAAGATTATTCCAGCTATACAGCAGAGCCTGTATTTAAATTAAACAGTGACAAGCTGCATATATTTCTTAAACTCATGACAATTATTTAACATTTGTGGTCTGGTTGGATAAATCATGGAAAGCAATGCTCTATCACAAAGGTAGTCCATAATTAACATTGAATAACTGCTTTGCCGAGCACCTCTTGCTACTCCTAAGATAACAGAAGTAACAGTTTACTCTCCATTATACAATTATCAGGTTCTAATCCTTTTATAGAACATAATCTAGCTTTAGGCCTTTCCCCATCCATAGCGATGTCTCTAATTGAGTTTACTTAGGAAGTGAATTATGCAGTTGTCAGTAACAAAACTGACAGACTCATTTTTCTACTTCTCAAACAGCTAGCCATGCAAACAGCAGTAATATCTGGCAGAATCTTGCTATTTGTTGTCAGCTCAACATTTTTTGTTCATTGTCTGTCTAAAATACCTTCTATCTCTAAAATAATTTACAGGTTTCTATGGCTTTCTGAAAGGTAGGAGAGTCTGTAAAGATGCTGTCAATGTGGTGTTCAACAACACAAACTGATCTAGTTATTGTATCAGTCTGCAATTTTTTAAAAAAGGAACCTTATTTACCTAAAGCAGTCTACCCAGAATGAAGTTCCATTCAGAGAAATGGTGTAATCAAATCAGAGGAAGACAAGTACTCTTCTCTTGGAAACCAATGTTGAAACTGGAAATAAAGATTTTTGTCATTGAAAATACAATTTTGTCATTGACTCAAGTGGAAGTAATGCAGATCCAAAAGGCACTTCCTGGTCTCAAGGAGCTTTCAAATGAAATAGCAGGAAGGAGCAGATAGGTACAATGGGGGGACAATACCTTAAAGGAACAATATAGAAAAAACTATCATGGTTTAGACATGGCTCTGAATCAAGGGAAGTGCTTAGTTAATTGTGTGATTGATACAGAGGATGGTGATACGTTCATAGAAATGCTAACGTGTAGAGAGCCTTGCCATGCCCTTTTCTTGTCTTGCAAAGAGGAGAATTGAGGTAACTCAGCCTACAGTCCAACACAGGCCATCAGTGACTGCCACGTTTAGTCTGCCTCTGGATGGACAGAGAGCTGCAGCCCTCTGGCAGGGTGTCCAAAAAGTGGCCATTAAAAGAAAATGGGGCGGGGTTGGGGGGGTGTAATTTAAAAAGAAAAGGATGAAAGTCAGACATGACATAAGTCATCTTTGGGATCCAGATACCCCAATGCATCATCAATGCCACATCCGAGAACTGATGAAGATCCCACAGTGAAGAAAGCCTTTAGGTAACGATTCAGAAGGTGACAGACCAAGAGTGAGGCATGATGTGATACACTGAATGAGAGGAAGAAGAGGTGATCCTCTTTCCATCTCTGTGAACAAGGCTGCACTCCTACAGATGTATTTAACTGTCACTATGAAACGCATTGTCCTTCTTCATGGTGGAAAGATCTTTTAATTTACCAGTATGATCATTTCAGATTGGTACTGGCAGGGTTAAATCACTTACGTGCCTCAGATGAAAGTTTACAGATAAAGCCCAGTGGATGCAGGAGCAGGCTTACATTTCCTAGAAAATATGTGTATAATAAAAAGCAAGCCAATCTCTGATGTTTTCAAACTCTTGCGTGCTGGCTGATGCTAACTCATATTCCAGTAAAGCTGAGGGGGGAGGATAAGAAGTGCTCTAAGTGGCTGTATATCAGTGATGCTGATATGATAACATTGTGTCTGAATAGGGGAGCAGCTCAGATTTTAGTACAAGCACATTTAACATAAAGCATTTTATCCATTGAGACTAAATAAGGTGTTTGACCTTCATGCTCACAAAAGAGGAAGTCTTTCTCTGGGTGAAAACTATTGCGATACAGGCCCAAGTTCTGCTCTGTTCAGCAAAAATCATGTTTTGGTCTGCATTAACTTCCAGCAGGCGTTTATATTTTTTGCTTGTATTGCAAAAGTGTAAAAACAATGTGCATTTCAATACTTACTTCATTGCTTTCCTCAACAGTGCCATAATGCCATTAAGTAAAGCTGTTTTCACAAGTGCTTTAGCTTCTCTGAGATTAGTTTCACAATATTTCATAATTGAGTTAAAAAGCATTTCCACAGAGTTATAGTATAACACAATCTTCTGTTCATCTAACCTCCTCATCATTTGCAAGTATGACTGGCACTCCTAATACTTGCCAGAATAATAATAACTTTTATTTCTCAGGACGCTTTTAGTGTCTAAAATGAGAAATCTCAGCTTCTGAAAAGTTTTAGAAACAATTTTTTTTCTTAAAAACTTTTAGAAACAACACAGCAAAAAGGGTTGGTATTTTTATATAGTGTGTGTGTCTTTCTGAGTGCCAATGGCAGTTTATGTGAGTAACCATAAATGGTAATTAATCACACCAATATTTTCATTGTAATATCACCTGCTTACCTTTTCTAATTCTAAGTGGCTTTCCTGGGCAAGATAAATTTAGAAATATAAATATCCCAGAAACTACAAAGCATAATTGGTCCAGACACTGAGCTTTTCCAAATCTGCTTATTCCTATGACTATAATTAATAATAATAATAATA
>VZTV01038877.1:0-13865 GCA_013400875.1 Anhinga rufa
ACAAAAGCCTTCTTATCAAGGGTGGTTCTAAATTGTATGCGTCACTATTAATTTTACTTTTTTGACATTTTTGTATGCTTCACAAGGGATATTATCTAAAATTCCCAGCTCTTATTAACAGGACGTTGCCCTGATTGACTCTAATATTAATATCAAGGGTAAGGAAACGCTGCCCTGCAGCTAAGTAATAATTCATTACCATGGCAGGTAATACTAAGATGCTTGTTAGTATGCAGCTTAACAAAGATATTTGGCTTATCTGGCTCTCCACGAGGAACGCCACTCTTGCTTTAAATTAATCAAGAGAGAAGTGGAAGAGGGAATATTTGAGGAAGCCTGCTTTAGTATCTCAGAGTTTTTGATAAGCCTTGTCTTACCGGTACGTTCAATGCTGTCCAGTACAGTCCCAAAGCATTCTCTCCTAACAAGACTTTTCAGCAATCAACATTTTCTTCCCCTGCCCGAGATCTTCAGAAAGAATAGCAATACTAGTATTAATTAACTTCTCCAAATTAGCTGTTTCATCTGATGATTTGCACACGTATACCAGCGTGTCAAGAGTGGAACACTCCTCCCTTAGAAATAACGTAGCCATAATGCTGGATTAAATAAAATTACTTTCTTATACCACAATTACAAGACAAACCTTTGCAAAGTGAGTTACGTTCTGAAAGGGTGGTTAACTTTCAGAAAGAATATGCGTGCATTTCAGAGAAACGTATTGCCCAAACTTAGATGCGCTTAAACGTTCCGTTGAAATACAGGCGACAACCGCTTTGCGTTGTGCCAAACCATTGTCACCAGTGCCAGCGACCGAGGACTAACGAGGTAGGGACCAAACTGCGGCACTCATTCAATAACAGGTAGCAATACCAAATGTAACTTGTTCTAAAATACTGAAATACTGCTAATGAAGGATGAATACGCCTTCCAATTCCCATTTGACTTTTTAATGCAATACTTAGCACGTTACCCTGTGGACTAATAGAGGATCTCTAACACGCTCCTGGTGGGTTGATGTTAGAAGACATCCTCACATTAACCAGTAACGAGGGACGTTTTCAGATCGTATAGAAGCAATTGATTTATTTTGAGGGATCTGCAAAGCGCCGGTACTTTAAATCATCAAAACAAATAACTGACAGTACTTCATAATATAAACCAAAAAATCCTGAAATCATAGCAATAGGGAATTGCTTCTTTTGCAAGCAATCTGAAAATGAAAACAGAGCAGCTTCTGTGCTGTTGGGAACACTTGCACCAGTTGCAAACCAGCAATTCCTAGTGTCGAGTCCCAGGAGTTAGCTATGTTCAACTATTAGAGCTCGACGCTTCCTGGTTTAAAACGGAAGACTAGAAAACAAAGTAAAATACGCTGAGTTGGCAACACTATTAGCCGGTCCCCCAAAACTGCTTTGCACCACCTGTGAAAAGGAAAAGGGAATCTCTTTAAACCCCCTCTTTCTCAGAGGTA
Source organism: Anhinga rufa (assembly GCA_013400875.1). Taxonomy (NCBI): domain Eukaryota; kingdom Metazoa; phylum Chordata; class Aves; order Suliformes; family Anhingidae; genus Anhinga; species Anhinga rufa. The sequence continues at coordinate 1,475 of VZTV01038877.1, forward strand.
ATAGTTCTCTCAGCTGCCAGCTAAGCACAGTCACTCCCCTGGAAAAAGCAGTAGGGAATGACCATACATATATATTCAGATCGCCTGTGGGCAAGAAGAAATCTGGATTAGCCCTCCTAGCCTGACCACGCTTTTTGCTCGTTTCTTCCATGTGTCTTTTTATTCCTGCTTTATCTCACCCTGGACAGCTTTTACAGAGAAGTAATCTTTTACCCCACAAAAGCATGAAGCCCTACAACAGTAGCAATTTACACTACCAACTTCTGGTAGCTTTAAAATGTTGCTTGGCATGCTCTTTCCTGTCTTGCATTTATTTGTTTGGATTTATTTATTTTTACACTTTGAAAGGGACACCTCGTGAGATCTGATCAGGTGGTTATAGTTCAAACCGTATGGTATGAACTCCCTGTCAGCCTATCAGTACCTTTACTTTCTCCACTAATAAAAACCTAACACTAACACAATTTTAGGTGAGACATCTGTCAGAACACCCCCCGCAGCTGGAGACTATCACATCTTCTTGTCTTGGGCACGCCGAAGCTAAAGTTATACTCTGCGTAGAAAGGCCTATAAAAACTCAGGCCCAAGTCTACTTGCTCTGAACTTTTTTAGTTTCCTCTAAGGGGAAAGTGCTTAAAGGAAAATAGACTGAAATTCCAGCATTTAATTTTGGAAGAATTATATTTGACTAAAAAGACAACTATGCAAACTAAATTACATCGGATTATTAGAAGGTGACAACAGTTAAAAATATCAGATTTTTGGAAGATAGATACACAGTTTTTGTACTCTTAGATAATACCCACGCAATGCATTTTCCTCATTATGCTAATGCGGGACAAAAAAAGAGCGAGTAAGAATAAACCTATCTAGTTACCCTTCGCAGTATCAACTGTTGTTCTTAATGCAATTGAGAGCTTAAAACGAGGGAAAAAGCTGGAATATTCAGAACTTCAAAACTTTTATCTTCTTTCCACACTAGGGATGGGAAAGGGAAATTACAGCAAATTGTAGTTGCTGGATCTTCTAGTTGAATATCAACTTATTGCTTTCAACTGTACAAATGCTAACCCTGAGAAGCAGTGGGGAGATTGAGGATTTCTCTATCGGTCAAACAAGAAATAGCATTTACTGGGAAGATGCATTACACCAGTGATAACATTTAATTGGAAAAACTGAGAATAGCTCTTATAGAAAATAATTTTTGCAGCCTGCCACAGGAAGTGAAGCAGGGTACAGTGATGTGCAAGAATGCAATAAATCATTATTCAAGGGTGGTGAAAGAAGAGGAGAACTCTGAAACTCTCTTTCATTTCCTGACCTCCTAGCTGCCAGAAACAGGCAGGACGTGGTGCCTTCAAGGACCACAGAAAGGCCACAACGCCGCATCCTGCCACCCCCGTGCTCCCGTGTATTCATCTAGAATGCAGCCCATATGCACATTTGAGAGCATCATTGAAAGAAATCTGGCAAGATCTGGGATTTCCTGTCTTTTCAAACGTTGCGCACTTTAATGCCCAACGCTAATGTGAAATGACAGGGAAGTCGTTTGGGCTTTCGGTTTGGGTGTGTTGGTTTGGGGTTTTTATTGGGAGGGGTGGGGAAGAGTGTTGTATTAAATGGAAATTCATATTTGGGGAACGTATATGAAAAAACTTCTTCTGTTTCCCTACAAATACCATAGTAAACCAATACAGAACAAACACATCCTTACTTTTACAGGTTAAAAACCAAACAACCCCCCCCCAAACCCAACCAAAAGTCTCCCGGAGACAATATATAATTTTCTGTCACGGTCCACAATCGCATCCTGATTTGCTAGAAAGGTTGGTCTCACCTCTTGCACTCATTTGCAATATTTATAATTTTTTGTTTGTTTTATCTTCCAACACCTATTCCCTCCTTTACTGGGCAAGTGTAATTAGGGTTACATATCTCAGGACTACAACAGCAATCGCTGACACAAAGATAACCATACCTGACTATCTGTAAGAGATGTTCCAGTTATCAGCACTATAATTCCAAACTGGTCTCTAGCTGCACCATTACATTTCTTATTCAATTATTACAAGAAGTATTCAATAAAAACACAATACAAGCAATTCTGCGCAAGCGTTCAGTCTTAGCTCCCAAAATGATAATTAACGTTATCATCTGCCAAATTTCTCGGTCTGCCTCTAAATCACATTCTCACACGAGATGCCTACTGTAGATCAAGTCTACTTCAATATAGTCAAGAAAGGGCTAAAGCAAAGGAGCCACAGGTGACATTCTGGTCAGCAAATTGAGACACTTGGGTCCCTCCAAAGCAAACTACTAACAACCCTCCATTTTCTAAATTTTGTATCTGAATTCAAGCCACAAGCTCTTTGTTCAGATGTGCTGCATATATTGAACTTTTCCATATATATGGATCTTTTTATTTCATTATTTCAGTCATATTCTAATATTGACCTCGTTTTACACAACTAGAACTCCACTGAAATCAATTAATTCAGATTTATAGCGCCACAAGATGCGAGGAAGAGCAGATACTCAGCTCTTGAAAGGGTCATGAAATTAAAAATATCCATCTTAATACAGTAAATATATTCCGTGTGATATAGGTGTGCGTGTAGCAAATGCTGAGGTTTGAGTGCCTCTCATTATTCTAGAATTATGTGCTACTGCTCACCTGAAAACCAGGGGGTTCTTTAATAACCCATATAATTTACATCAGGAAAGACTGATGTGAATTTTAGCTGCAGTAACCGGACACCAAAGTTCTCCTATTAGCCCTGTTTGATCAGTTTATGAGTCACCTTGGAATACCTTGGAGCCACCTTCCAGTTGTTGAAAGGGTTTGTTCTGTGTCCCAACCCAGCCGAAATGCCAGGAACGACAACACTTACAGCAGGCTAACAGCAATTACAGAGGTACACAGGTACCGACCTCTCACAGGGGGACGGATGCAGCGTCAGCTTTTCCGTTAGCTATAGCTTTCCGTCCCCACGTCGGGTCATCCACCCGTGGCTGCTGCACGGCGCTGCAGCTTCCCCGTGGAGCTCTAAAGCGCCGTGATTTAGCGATTGCCAAAAAGAGTTCAAATGCTGATTTATATATTACATGAAAATATCAACTTCCAGGATGTTATTTCTATAAATACTCGTTTCATAAGAACGTAAGGTGGGATTTCCAAATCAAATCCGAAGCAATATATCCCAGCTCTGCGGAAGTCATGCTATAAAGTAGCTCAATTTCACTAGTTTTTGTCAGCACTGAAAACAGGAAAACACCAAGATTTTTCTTGCTGTTGGAAAAATGATTGAAGAATTATTTAATACAGTTCTCCCTGAGGGCCATGAGTAAACAAGCATCAAGAGACCAAGCAAACAGAAATAATACAACCACCACACGCTATCACAGGAAGATAATGAGGCAACCATGTACACTCTCTGATAGTTACCAAGAGAGACTTCCCATAATTTAATTAAACTGAACGTCAAGTAAGTTAAATCAACATCAATTCCTTCAATCGAAGGATATACACAATTAAGATTTATTTCTCTTTCATATCATTCATAATGTTTTGTGGACAGGAAAGGGGTGAACGTGGCATTAGGACAGAAGCAAGACTGATCAGGCTACAGTCAAAACTAATTTAATGGGACTCCCGTATAAATCCCAGTACAAGTTGCACGGCTGGCTATACCTTCCCATGCATCTTTGTTCTGGCTCACAAGGGTGACAAGGGATAGTGATGTTTCCTTGTAACATCTTTTCATAAAAGCTGGACAAAAATAGGATTTTCATCGCACAGGAAAGCTTCTTGGGGGTTTTTCCTCTTTCTTCGTTTGCCAGCTGCTTCTGAAACGGTTAAATAAACTGAGCTGAACTACAGCTGAGCTGGAGTCACTCCAACCTGAACAAGGACACTTAACATGAACATAACGTATTGAAGACTAAAGCCGAGGGATATTACCAGGTACATCGCAGGCTGAAGTCTACCCTCTTTATATCATCGCCTCTTATATTTTGCTTGGAGTAAATTAAATAGGTGGTGTTCCTTCTAATTCACAGGAAGAAGTCTAAAATGATTTTTATCGTTCTGACAAGATGAGATTCTTCTGAATATTTGGGCATGTTCAGACGTGACGACAAAGTAAGGTGCAAATGGGTTTTGCCATGACTCTATCTACACTTCAAGGCACGTCATCTTCCAAGATTTTAGACTTATTTTTGGGCACATGATGACAATAATAAATTCTTCTCAATTGAATTTATTTAAGAGGCAATGGGAAAATGTCCGGTTCCCATGAGGCACCATACGCAAACAGTGAGCTTCGAAGTAAAACAGACTTTCAGCCATTAAATATACTCTTTCATATGGGAGATATTTAGTTTTTATTCCTATCCAAGTAAGTTCTGCTAGCCAGTGAAGAGACTATGATGAAATATCCACTTCTACCTCCAGCAGGGGATACCCTTCTATACATTAGTCCGTAATTTTTTAGGCTAGAAGCTTCTTAACGTATGTTGTGTTATTTAACCACGGGGAAGCCATACTGGATTAGGTCCTACATTTTTTCAACCTTCTCCCCTAAACATTTTACGGTCTAGACAAGCAAGAAAACAAAGTTGAAGGCGGAAGGCAGCAATAATTTCCACTTACAAATGGGAAACCAAGGCCAAGCAAGATCAGTGTTTGATGTTGCATAGCACAGCAGTGGCAGAGTCAGTCCTAATTTGCAGCCTTAAACCACAGATATATTCTTGATATATGTAATATATACACAAACACATATTCTTCTGTTCTTATCAACACATACATAAGCACACACATATACATATTCTCTCCGTGAGCCACTAACACATCCCGTCTTGATGTTGTTATTTCCTACTCCAGAATTTCAGTACAGTGCCTATTACTTGCATTTGCATCTTGAAGCAGTTACCTCAGTTTTGATAATCAACAGAATCAAGCCCAATTTAGTTTCACCACAGCAAGCAGCAAGATCCAGATGAACTCAGCATAATGGGAAAACTTTCTGCCAACTCAGAAACATAATAAATTTTTAATGCTAATCAGAAATTGAAAACACAATGTGACAGTCTAAGCTTTTAATTTTAAGAATCTTATTATGGGCTTACTTCTAATTCTGCCTTCCTCCTCTAATATTAAGAATGCCAAGTAAACAGGCTGAAAATATTTACAAATTTGTCAAGCTAGAAAAAAGGTGGAATACAGGAGCTGGAACTGATGCGATGCTCCAGCTGTTCACAAACTGGAAAATAAATAAGCTGTACTATTTAAATGAGCTCCACCGAAGATGTGAAATCAGACCAGAAAGGAAATAAAGCAGCTCATTCTAGAAACCGCACAGGATTCTCTAAATTAGCCCGAACAGGAAGAAATGCATGCGTGTGTTACATGCTTCCAGTATCACCAGCATGCAGTCCAAGAAAATCATCATGGAATTAGAAGAGAGATTACATTTGTATTTTTTTCAGCTGGAAGGGTTTTCCTTACCCCGGAGAAGCAGATGGGATCAAAAAGCCATAAGGGGCGGAACGTGACACGTTTTATTATGCAACTGGCCGTGAGCCTTGCAAAGGTGTCTCGGGCTCAGTGGGCTCAGCGACGCGGGTGGTGGCTCTGAGAGCAGAGCACAATCAACGGGCACCCGAGCAAGCCCAGAGAAATAAGCTTCGGCTTTTCCTCCATTGGTTACCACGAGTAGCCGTTACGTATTAAGTCTTCACTAAGCCATCAAGCATTGCCACTCTAGCAAGTCCAAACAACCACCTTTCCTCATGACTTCTTCCCCATGTCCATATCCACCTGAGACAAGGAACAGGATTTCAAATGTTTAAAAATGTTCAATCTTCTTTAAGCCTTCTTGTCCAGTCTAAAAAATTGAGAGGAAGTTTTAAAGTTACCCAGCCTCACAGCTAGCACTTTTTAGCGCATCTCAATCCCGAGGCTTCTACATGCAATTAAAATTTAAAAATTACAATTAAAAAAAAAACCCAACCGAAATAAATTTTTGATTTTTTTTTTAATGGGGAAAAAAGAATAAAAAGAGACGAGTCATAAAAGAGAAACATAAAAATGGTATTATGCAGCTTAAAGAAATATAACACCGAAGAACATAAAATGTAACAAAGATAGGGATTCACCTGACGGTAAAAAAAAAATCATAGGGAAAGTAGGAATGGATAGAAATAAAAGAATGAAATGTTAGAATTACACTTCTTGCAGCAAAGTAAAGGAGATGTTGGAAAACTTGGAAGGTACGACCAGGGAAGTACGGTCATTAGATATTTGCTGGGAACTAGGATGAGTGGAGAGGGGATCGCTGCGCTAACGCAAGGCAGTAGGACCTGATGACTCAAGAACTTCTTTTGAGCACAGATCTGCAATACTTCTGCACCGCATTATTTCTGTCTAAGTTCTGATCATTTTGCTTTTAGAGATTCTAACATAACTCTCCACATACAATGAAGTATTTGAATATAAGGTTAAACAAATAAGCAAACAGCACTATCACAGTACCAGACACCATCATTAATTTCCTTAATGCACAGGATTCACAATAGAGGCATTCTTCCAATTCCACACATTTACAAGAGAGGGATTCTTCCAAATTTCAGTCATCTGAATGGACTACCAACTAAATCAAATGGTGAGAAAAAAGAACTAAGGACATAAGGTGTTATTAAATAACTCAGCTTTATTATAAAAATAATTTCAAATTTTCCATGACCTGTCAATTAAAATTAATTCTGTACAATTGAAAATAACTGAACTCAAATAAAACAAACCTTAGTGTAGGCAGACAGGGTTTTCTAATTACTAAATATACTGCTCAAATTATTTAATTACTTAACTGGAATCCAAATACTACAGTTCAAATGATTCTTTCAAATCCCTTGTTATTAAAGACTACATGACATTTAGTATTTGCAGGTAAACTCTAAGTTTGAAATATATTTCATTGCCATTTTTAGTCACTTCAGTTTGGTAGGAGGTTTTCTTTTTCTTAATGTGTCGGAGTACATTAGGCGCCTCTATTCAATTCCTGAGCACTAACCATTTTGCCTCACCACTCTAGGCAGAAAGCTACCCGGATAATCGCCACCTCTGATACAGTCACTGCTGCAAATGAAGGTATTGCTATTGGAACAACTCCTTGGCCTGGCCCCTCCTTGTAAAACTAAGAGGTTCCTCCTAGCTGCCTTGGCAACGTTTCAGACTAACACACTGGAAATCCTTTAGAGATGATGCTAGACCGCCGAAAAACTAAGCGACAAGTCGCCAAGATATTTGGAAATTTCTGTTACTTCTTTAGAACAGAAACCTTGTCAGAGATTTCTGCAAATTGCACAAATTATCATCCTGCTTTACAGGACGATAACGGATTAAACACAGTGAGATCTAAAAAATAATCTCGTGTTCCTTAACATTTACCATTATAGTGTTGTTTTTACCTCCTCAATTTGTCTTTTTGCACTTACACATTAAATTATTCCACTGGATTAGAAAAATCACGTTACTTTTTCCAAATTGTCTCCAAGTTCAGCAGATAAATAGCGTGCTGCTACTACACCAGGACTGCGTAGTGGAAGCCGTACTAAAGACTGCATTCATGCTTCAGCTGCTAGGAAAACTTCAAAGTTCTGTAGCAAACACAACGGACGTTCTGCACAGAAAAACTCAGTTCAAACTGTCAGTGTCCCAGATTTTACACAAACTGAAGGTGACTTTTATTGCAAAGAGTGTTCTTAGAAGGTGTAACAACCTAAAGACTTTTAGGGTATTTTTGCACACGTACAATTTGTGATGTAATCAATGCTTTAGCTCCATGCCACTGGTAAACATGATAGAAAAAAATGTAAAGACAAACCCCCTAAATCTGCTTAGCAACAAGGTATAGGTAATATATAAATTTCTTAGCCAGCAGATAAAATTCAGAGTCTGAGGATTACAAGCCCATCCTTCTGCTGCAGCCCACTAAATTACAGAATAATCTCCCTAAAGAAGTGCAGATGTTTGATCAGCTGGGTGACTTGACCTGGACTAGAGAAGCCAGTGCCTAATCAGCATAGAGCATACAGAGAGGTATGACGGATAGTCATGCTGCGGTTGCTTATCTGTACGCCTTTGTCGAAGAGGCAGATGAATGCGTTAAGCGCCCTCAACAATCTCCGTCTCGTGGGGATTTTTTTGTTTCGTTTCACACGTGGCACGCTTTTACCCATGTGCAGTATTAAACTCCGGTGTGATCTGTGTATCATTCCAACGCAGGATGTCAAAGATAAAGAAAAAAAAAAAGACATTAAAAAAGCCTTTTTATGATGAGAAAAGTCACTTAACAGTTCTTCAACTTAAATTTTCACAGGTGAAGGAAAAAAACCCCGCTGAATCCTCCTGCAATAAATGCCAACAAACCAGAAACCTGAGCGTGGTCAAAACCCCGTCAAGGGACGAGTGAAGAATTACACCTGTGAATACCAGAGCTCTGCCACAAGGCTCACCACTAGGCTGCAGAAAGAGATAGCTTTCTTTAAAGATGAGATCAGTGCAAAGACAACTTATGTAGAAAGAAGAGACTAATGGAAGACATTTACTTCACAACGATTTAATTATCATGAAACTTTTCTAAGGAGGCCAGGATTTCTCCTGAGGAAATTATTATGTTATATCTACAGTTTTCAGGAATTACACATTAATTGTTGCACTAAATATTTAGAGATGACTAAACAAATTCATACGCAACCTTATATATTAAAAGATATAAAAAACTATTTAGTAACTGTATGTTCAGATGTAGAGTTCACAGGAAATACGTATTTTCAGAGAACGATCACAAGTCCTTATTGAGGTTGGTAAGCGGTTCCAACAGACGGAAAAGACCACTAATGTTTCTGTCGTCTTCAACCACAGCATGTCAGCTAAACAATAATGGAAACACCAGGCAGTAAGTCTTAAAAAAAAACAACCTAATTTGTTTTTTACCAGGTCAGGAGAAGAAACATCCCTAGATCATCCTGATTCGGTTTTCCTTTTAAGTACAGTCAGCAGAAGTCAAATGATTGTCCTCACCCTTCTTCAAAACATGCCTTACAAAACCTTCTAGGAAAAGGGTATTCTAACGGAATAAAATATCTTGTAGCTGTTGAAGAACGCTGATTTATCAGAAGAACATCTCTCTTCACATTATTTCTAGATTACAGCGTTAAGTGCAGAACCTGAAGTTTCCTGTTCTGGAATTGTAGGCAGGTGCGGAGTCAGGACCACAGCCCCCACATTCGCGCACGTACAGAACAGAAGGTGACAGCTATTTCTCTCCACTTCCACTGTTTGATTCAGCATTAAAATATAATCTGCTAAAAAGTAACATATAGTAAGACAAACAAGGGACTGTTGCCGTAACAAAAACTAGGAGAACAAAACCAAGCTGGCGAGTATTGCAAAGCCAACCTCACAGAAATCCCATTCTCCCCCCATCACACTCACGGCACAGCAGCCCGTCCGTCCTCCCACCGGCTTCTCACAACGCGGCACAAAACTAGTCGTGCAACGGTAGGTTTGAAAACCTGGCAGATCAGCTTGGAACTTCTACACTTCACGGTCATAACAACTACTGCTTAAAACCCTTATCGAACAGCTACGTTATTGACAAGCAGCACTAAGTTCGCCTCAAGCTGTCGAGGATGTCGGCATAGCAGGAGAACAAAGCACGCAGCGGGGTGACGCAGGACGGTCGGCTACGGAAGCACATTCATATGGATTTGCTTTAATAGCTCATATTCCAAAGTTGTTGCAGTTGTTTGGGGTTGCTTTTTGGGTGTTTTTTGTTTGAGTTTGGTTCTTTATTTTTTTACACACACAAAAAAGGAACCGTGTCTACTGTTACGCAATAATATCACTCTTTTCTTCCAAACAAAAGTAAAACAAGAGTTTCTTGATACAATCTGACAGAACTGGCCAGGCATGCTATTTAGGGGTAACACTACTTGAAGGCAGGTTACCTTTTCTGAAAAGGCTAGGGGAAAAAACCTTTGTGATAATGTGTCTGGAATATAGATTCTGAGATATTTCCCCTCGTCCCAGTCAGCTTCATGCCAAGTCAATCATGAAGCAGCCACCTTAGCTGCAATATTCATTATTCCCGAGTTATCCTACTGCCATGCAAAGCTGGAAAGGGGGCATCACAGATTTTCATTTTCAGTGCTACGTCTCCTTCAAAATGAAAGGAACTCATAACTCCCTTGTCCTTAGACAAACAACCAGAATTTGAGATGTCTTCCAATTAGCACAGCTTGGCTAAGAAGCTTTACTAACTTTGACCTTTAGGTAAGGGCTAAATGACTAAATGCAGAGGCATGAGCTTCTGAAACCGGTGTAGTACAAGATCATAAAAAGGGGGAATTTAACTTTCTTTAATGATTGGGTAGAGCATTGAATTAATATTCGCTTCTGAATTTTGGTATCGACTTCTTAGGTACACTTTCAGTAGAGAATTTGAGTTTGCGTCTCACATCGTCTTTCCGCCTTAATCAAACTGAAAGCTCTCTAGGAAAGCATCTGTTCATGGGCTTGTGTCTCTGCAGTGCTTAGCAAAGCGTAGCTCTGATTTATGGGTCATCATGAAAATCTTAAAAGTTTTTTATATATTTGTTCCCTAAACCTAGACAAGGTTTCTTTCACTGACCTTATTTTGCCTACAGGGCATTAGTAAAACGCTAAGAGCTCAAAACTTTCTGTTGTATTAGAACAGCAACCCCATTAAATATTTGTTAAGCAAGACGGATGTGACAAATGAGCCGCTATATAATAAATAAATATATGGAAAAACATAAATCATAAATAAAGCCTTTACATTCTGAGCACATATGAAAAGAAAGATATATGAGGGAAGAATTGATTTTATTGAGAACCTTGAGTCTTGGTTTTCTTTCTTTCTTCTGCTGCTAGGTATTTCTGCCTCTCGTATGAACTTTCAGCCTGTATATCATGATTCTGACACTATCTTTGCCTTTCAGGAAAAAGAAAAAGGAATTTTTTTTTGCTTTTGTTGAACATTCTACGTTCCTTTAAAACTACAATCTAACCTGAGTGTTTGTGTTAAAACTGAAAAATGCAAGACAACTTTATTGCTTGTTCCATGTCAATACCCAGGAGTCATGTAATGAATCATTCTTACCACAACGAATGAGCCTTACATTAGCATATCTTGCTGGTAAAAAGTTTGTGCTAGTAACTGGGTTTGCTATTAGAAACAGACTCTCCTGGGAAGACAACTCTTGCCAGAGTAACTGCACCTGTAGCAGGCCATCGGCAAGCACAGCCATTTCAGCCATCATACTCTTGACGACTGAACCGGCGGATGCGGGAGGAAACGAATAATGAAGTCGGTGTTTCCAAAGCAATGGCTCAGTGCTCTGTCCTCACCACCCAGCTGAACAAGAGACAGTGGATCACTGTGGCCCCTAAATGGTGGCATATAACCACATAAAACGCAGCTTCAAAAGCTCAAATGTTGCTGTCTCCATCGAGAAGCGGTTTTCCAGGTTGTGTCTTGCGTACACGTAACTCAGATGAGGCAGTGCTACATACCTGTCAGAATGTTAAGTTATGCCACTTCTCTTCTGTGGCATTTTACATTACTGCAAGTGAAATTTCCAATCACAGCTAATTGAAATCATTATGTTGTCAAGATATTTCATAATATTAACAGTGGATTTATAGTCTTTTCATGTTACTATTTCAAAATACCTCTCGAAAGAAATGTTTTGCAACTTACTACATTAATTAATACATTACCAGCTCTATTGATTTTAAAAGAAAATGTCGACAGTAATATAATGCTTTCCTTATAAAATGCATTACCTTTTCCAGAAGACCGGTTTAAGGTGGTTACATATGGGGGACTCTAGCACAGTAGGGCAAGAAACAAAACACCATTTTCATTTTGCTTTTCCAACTTCCATTAATAAAGCCAAAACATGCCTCCCACGCAAGAAAATCTTTTTACTTCTAACCGATGCCTCTATTCAGTGAAATACTGTGAGACTTACTGCTGCAACGGTCGCATTAAAAACACTGGTTTGTATAACTACAAAAAGAAAATATTTTGAGGAAAGGGAAAAAACCCAGTCATCAAGCTTTGCATTACAGCTTCCCTTGACCGTGCTTTATTAGACAGCAGTACGGAAGTCTCTACATGGCTGTGTTAAAAAGTTTTCTGGAAAAATCTTATCTATAGACCGACAGACTATACGCTATATGCAGTAGCAGGAAAGTAGGCGCAATATTTCATACAAAACTGCACTATTAACAGTTCTCGGAGAACACCGGATCTGTCAATAGACCTAGTAGGAGTTGACATAAGACAGTCTCTTCACT